>WAAG01068033.1:60399-144898 GCA_013390105.1 Tichodroma muraria
TTTTTCCTCTTGAGAGCCTAAAGTACGTCCTTAAGATGCATAACAGAGTTTCCTGATGATGATTAGCAGATCTTGGATACAATGAATTTTGAAGCAGAACACTTCAGAGGAGGTTGAGGATACATGCAGATCAGTGAGCTAAGAAGATTTTTCACTCCTGAAGTTGGCAGTGCTCTTGCTTAAATATTATCAAGGACTTGACAAACATTAGTTGGGCTTTTTTTTTTCCCTTATAATTAAAGATTTATGACATACTTTTGATTTCTTTAAATACCATGCCTTTTAAATGGCGTGCATAAATTTCTGTTTTCTGCATTGTTCTTATATGCCTTGCCTTCATTGCCTTTGTTCAGCATTGTTCCTCTGAGAGGTGAATGCCTAAACACTTTCCCACGGATACAAAAATCATGATAGTTTATATGCAATTAATAATAATAAAACTCCTGAACATTGCTCATTAGAAAATGAATGAAGCACATAATGTGTCTTTTTCCAGGAGTCATTTGCAGAAATGGGATCATATGGTTTGGATTGGAAGGGACTTTAAAGATCATTTATTGTTTTGGTTTGCAGTGATTTACAGGCCTGCATATTTATCTTTATGTATTTTAAATATTTAGTAAGCTGCATTTGACTGCAGCAGCACTATGAGGAACCAGGCTTTGATCCAGTCCTTTAGAGACCATAGAGGACTTAGATTATCCCTAAAAAAATGGGTACCCAACCAGACAGGGTGCAATCTCTGTGTGTTTTTTCTTTTTTTTAGTATCACATAAAGTAGCAGTTACTGTGTTAATCAGTTAAAATACAGAAAAGCTTTTATTCCCTGATGTGATAATGATAGGCAAATTTTAGTCTTGTAAAAAGTTGTCGATTTGGAAGAAATTTATAAAGAGCTGAAACGCCAGGCAGGTCCCAGGAGTAGGCTTAAACTGGATAGTCTTTCAGTTGGTGGCCCTTTTATTAGAGCTTTGTTGATACTATAATCACATAATGGTTACTTGGATTTCAAAGATAATGTAGTTTTATCTGCACCTTATTTTATCAAAAATCCTAATTTTGAAATCTCAGAAATGTTTGGTAATTTCTGCAATTTTGGGAGTAAGGTACTTCCAAAGAATTCTTCCGAAGATGATGCAGGTCTCTCCTTGTTAGGTGGGTAGATATTATGTACATCAGTATTTTCAGAAGCAAACTGATGTTTTGAACAGGTTTCTTTACTGTGAAGTTTTCGAGCTTTAGAAAGAGCCTGGCTTTCCTCATGCACATCTCCCAGAATTTTACTGGGGGTTTACTTATTTTATCTGTCAGGATGGTAGAAGACTAGTAATGACAATGTAAGTAATTTTAGGAAACTTTATGTTGTGTAAACGTATTTCATTCCGTTTCTTATTGCATTTTTGTTCCAGTGAGTATCAGGACTGGTGCTCCATATGCAAAAGCCTTTTCATTCCCAGTGTGTTGAAGATGTGGCACAATGGATGATACCATAATAGATGTTGCAACTCTAATTTCAATTACCAGTTGCACAATTTATCTTCACTAATGGCTTCTGTGCATATGAAACATAAGAATAATATGTTGAACTCCAAGAAAAGAACAATTGCCTCTTCAAGCTCTTTAAAATCTGAGCTCCAGTTAGAGCTGTGTTGTGCGCTGGAGCACTTCAAGTTCAATAAAAAGGATTTTTAGGACTGGAAGTATTTGGTTAGAAGCTTAATAATTTATTTTATATTTACTTGAGCTGAATTTCACAACATTACATGTAAAGTGAAATGTGTTGTACCAAGAAAATGTGGGAACAGGGAAGTTTTCAAGTCACTACTTTTAAAAAAATTTAAGCCCATTTCTTGCTATGTGCTTGGAATTGGTAAGATATCAGAAAAGACAAGATCTATTATCAGGGGAGTAAATGTGTCAGGTTAATCTCCTGAAGAATTTGCCTTGGAAGAAATGAAGCAGGACTGTGAAGCACAGTGGAATCTGTTGTAATGAAACAAGGTTGTTCTGAATGGAGCCATATGAATATATAACAGCAAACCAAATCATGCCTGCTACAAGTATGACAAAAACCCTCGGTAGTGATCTCAGATCTGATTAGATTTGAAAATTCACCTCCAAATTCTCTCCATGGTCTCACTTGTGTTTGCTGACTATCCCTATTGCCAGTACAGCTTGGTGCATGGCTCCACCTGTGCTTTAGAGCCATGGGATTCGGATATTGGGAATTGTGCCCTTTCAGTGCCAGGGACTTGTTCTGCTGCTCACGTTCCTGCTCTAGGATGCATGTTTTCAGTTAGCATCTGCTCCAGCTACATTTTTGTTAGCTTTTCAATGGGTGTCACAACTCCAGAAAAATCCTCTTTCTTAGGGAAAATGTATGGGATGCTTTTCTGCAGCCTAGCATGCAACATCTTGTTTACCCTGATAAATTGCTTGATGCTTTCTTGTCTCTAATTTGGAATCATATTTCCCTGGAGAGGAAAATACGGGCAGAAGCCTAATTTTGATGCTTTGGAGGAGCCTGCAAGGCCACACTGCCAAGGGAACCTGGGGAAACAATGAGAGGCCCTCAGCTGGCTCCCCCAGCTTCCACCCTTGTTTGTAGTTGTCTCTTTCTGGTGTCCAGGATGGAGTTACTGCTTCGTAAGGCTGGGTGCTCCAAACTCAGCTGCAAGTGTGAGTGTTGTCCAGAGCAGCTGTGGCTGCCCCATCCCTGGGAGCATTCAAAGCCAGGTTGGTTGCTTAGAGCAGCCTGGTCTAGTAAAAGATGTCCCTTGGGGTGCACTAGGTGAGCTTTGAAAGTCCCTTCCAAGCCAAACTACTCTATGATTCCATGACTCTATGAATGTTTATTCTACATTGGCCATGGCTTGTCACTGATTTTTATAAAACCAAAGGAAATGGGTTTTTCAGTTCTACATTATGAGACTGGTATTTGTGGAGGGGAGGAGCATCAGCTCATGTTTACCAAATGACTGAGGCCAATCCAAAACAGCATGAAACAAAGCTCAGCTTGAGTAATCTAAGGGATTCCTGAGCATCTTAAAACCTTTGTTTAATTAAACCAGGTGATTATAAAAGTGAGAGCACTTTTGATACACTGTGTCAAGAAGAGTTGTTGGTTCTGAACCTTCTTTGTTAAGAAAAAATTACATTGCAGTAATAGTTTAAAAGTTCGGGAATGGGTATCTTAGAAGTTCCTTGTCTGCAGGTGGTGCAGTGGAGTCTGGTGGGCTGGTGGGTGTCTGCAGCCAATCCTACAGGTTAGCAATTGGTGATGAGGCAGAGCTCTTCAAGAGGGACAGATCCCTATGTTTGCTGGGTGTGAAGCTTTTGAGTGTCTTTTCCATACTGACTTTGGTGGTCATTTTCTCTGCAAATGATGGAGCCTTTCATATGAGATCTTAAAATATGCTTTAATTTTCTACCATATATTTTTATTTTTCAGAATTGCCTTCAGCTCTTTATCTAATTTACTTCTGATATCCTGTTTTTCTCTGTCTGCTTTGAATTCTCTTACAGGGTGTGGAATTCATGTGTATTTAGTCAAAGTGAAATATTAATTTTTATTTCTTTTCTTGTGCTACTTTAGGCCTTCTTCTTATATATGACTAAAGGGGTAAGACTGATTTCCCATCTGGAATAAAATTCCTTACAGAAGATACTGGGTGTCCTTGCTGAGATGGTAGTTAGGAGTTTATTCTATAGCTTAGTTGTTATTGGGTATTATTTAGTGTTTTGTATGGAAGCAGTCTCATGTTGGCTGCAGGATTCAGGCTGAATTGTGATTTCTGGGTACATGTGGTGGGAGTGTGTGGAGTCAGCTTTTGGTTTGAATATTGTGTACATGGTGAATAAATTCTCTAACCACTTGGACATAACTGTTTTCTTATGTGATCTGCACTTTGAGAGTTCCTTTGGAGTGTAATTTCATGTGTGTTTCTGCTTTGCTGTGGTATATAATCATTTAAATCAAAGGTTAATCAAAATGATTACTCATTTTGAACAGGAAAACGGTGACATTTGATAAGTACCTCCACTTTAAATAAATCCTACCAGTATTTTCCAGTCTTGTAACTTTTAGAGGGACAAGCTTATACCAATTATGTTTAGTATTTTATTTACAAAAAGCTAAGCCTAGGAAAAAAAATGAATTCAAGGCTTCCAAGGTTCTGCCTTTTAAGTCATGCATCTCCTTATTAAAGTTAGCTCTTCGGGGGAGAGCCTCCCGAGTGACCTTGAAAGGAGCTGACACTTGCGTTTGCTTGTTCACAGTTGATTTGAGGAGTGGATCTGCTCAAGCCTGTAGTGTTGTAACCTGGCTAATGCTGCGGGTTACTGCTGTTCCTGTGAGCTAAGCAGCCTTTTGTAATAAAGAGATAAAGCAGAGGCAAGAATGGGAGAGAAATGGATCTGACCCAGCATGTTTTAAAAGGAGCGTGTGTGGTTTTAGCGTCTCAGAAATGTGATGGCCAGCAGTCTTTCCTTCTTCATTAATGAGCACGCAGGAGGAAAAAGGCATCGTCTTCTGCATGTACACCACTCTCTGAGAGGACCCAGAGTTAAGCAAATGCCACTGAGAGACTGGGAGGCAGGAATCAGCTTGGGGTCCAGGCAACGATGCAGCATGTTATTACTTTACCCTGAAATTCACTCCTCTGGACACTGAGCTAGACAGAAAGATGGGGAAAGAATAATTTTTTCTTAAAAAAAAATCCTCAAACAAACAAAAAAAAGCTATCCCTACACCTGTCCTTACAGAAGCTGTCAGGTGTCTGTCAGGAATTGATGTTTATTCTGATTACTCAGACTGTTTTGAAGATCAATTCCCCTGATACAATAGCATTTTTATTTCACATCTGTCAGGCTCAATACCTCTCAAAAGACAGCCGCACTAAACTCTGAAACATGTATGGGTAAGTGTTTCACTGGCTGTGCTCTGCACTGATGGGAAGGGAGCTCCCACCCAGCCGTTGTCTGGCACGACTTGTGTCCCCAGCCTGCTGCAGGAGCTGCTGCTGACAGTCATTCCCTGCTCATTCCAGCATCTCTGAACTTTTTGGTGTGTTTCTTAGGATGAGGTTAGCAAAAAACTCATTCCTCTATCCCTTGGTTCTTTCCTTCCTTCTGTAGGAGGTGAATCATTCCCCCTCTCATGCCTGTTCTGCCATTGAGTGCAGAGAAACTAACTTAAAAGATTTTCTAGCCTGTTATATTAGTAAAATGAGTATTCTTGTTAAAATTCCCAGTTTGGAGTTCATTAGTTTCTGAATACTTGAATAAAATGCCAGAATTTCAGTATGGCAATTAACCCCCCTGTATCCTCACTCTGTAAAATACAGTTGGAGAAAAAATAGCTTAGTGATAGGGAAAATAATGTAAAGAAACCTCCTTGATGTGACCTGTATCAATTTATTTAAGTTCAGTGATGCTGCAAATCATCTATCCCTAGTTGTACATCATTCATTAAGAGCTTTCAAATTTTATAGCACAGACTTTTAATACTGTCAGAATGTGATTTCGTGTAAGGATAAAGGAGCATTGTCTGCTGGGACTGCAGAGGAGTGTTCCTGAGCTGTCATTTACTGGGAGTTATGAGATCCTTTGAGAAATATACATATATAAACCCTTCAAGATTGGGTGAGGACACATCTAGACTTGTGTGTTTCAGGAATAATAAGAATCTGCCAAATCAGTGCTCTGTTCCATTTACCCCAAATTATTAGAATGCCTTCAATTTAAAACTAAAAAGGCATTGATCTGGCTCGACCTTGTGGCCCAGACTCTGGTCAAGTCTCCTTATTTTTACAGCAGCCTTTTTGTTTGTTTAATATAAATTGGATATTTCTTTTCTGCCTCCCACTCAAGAAAGTCATCCCCATGTTGGATTCTGGGGGAGGGTGGCTGGGCAGCACAAAAATGCAGAGGGGTTTTTGGTGACTGTCTGAAATAATTTCTTCTTGCACTTTAAAACCATATAGGAGCAATTTTGGCCCAGAAGATAATTTTGTGTGACAGTTGGATTGCGAGTGCCTTGTTTATCTATGTTCTCATTTTCA
Organism: Tichodroma muraria; assembly: GCA_013390105.1. NCBI lineage: Eukaryota > Metazoa > Chordata > Aves > Passeriformes > Sittidae > Tichodroma > Tichodroma muraria. Next base: position 66,462 of record WAAG01068033.1, read on the forward strand.
GGTTGGTTTTGAGAAAAGATTTTGAGAGCTTTTTACTTCCAAATTATGCTCAGTAGGTCTAATGGGAGATGATATAAATATGTATGTGCAGTCTCTTGAACTTTGTAGCGTGTTAACAAAAATAGTTATATGTGGTTCAGGGATAAGGAGAGTTCAGGGATAAGAGAGGGAAGAAACAAAAAATTGGAAGTGTTATGTGTCTTGTTATCAAACCCTGGAGGTGCACGTCCTGTGGCTGAGAGGGCTTTAGCACTGTGAAATGCTTGTTCTCAGTGTAGATTTTTCTGATTCTTTTTTTTTCTTTTTTTTATGGGTGGAAAATGGTTGGTTTCTGAATTGATTTTTCTTTGACCCCTTTTCCAGCAGGGTCTGCTTGTTGATCTTTACAGTGTGTTTCTGCTCGTTTTTCCAGTTTAAACCATGGGAAGTGTATGTCTGATGTGTTTGAGATGTGTCAGTGGAGTCTTCAGTGAGAATTTGTAACGCGTTGAAGGGAAAGGAGCCAACCAAACAAAAAGTTAACTTTCCCTCACTGCAATATGGCATACATTATTTTACCAAGACCAGTACCTGAGCTAGGGGAGCAGTCACACAGAGCTTCTTGTTCCTTGCTGCCTGCAGGCATTTCCAGGTGGGATGGCTGGCAGCCGTTCTGTGGTTAGGGGTGCTGTTCTTTCACCATGGCAGGTAAAGGGCTGGAAAGTTGCAGCAGTTCGTTACAGAACTCGAAGTACTATTTGCTCACGTAATATTTAACAGCATCTACATAATTAGTTTTACATCAGCCAGTGTGCTATAACTTAGTCATTTATGTAAGTGCTGTTTCATTACCCAGTGATGCTGCTGGTGCGCTCGCCGAGTTCAATTTTACCTTGCTGCAGTTGTTGCTAAATATAGGTTGAAACATTCTGAGATAACTTCTACATGTGGTCTTGGAAGATATATGCAGCAAATTTAACTTTTTCTTCTGTTGTTGGATTTCCAATTTATTGAAATTCATAAATTCAGAGAGTCAGAAATCTCTGCTCAGCATTTTCCCCTTCCTCCACTGCTGCAAGACCATAGATTGAACAAACCCATTGCTGTGTTTAGGATATTCAGAACTGAGGACACTTCCTGACCTGCTCTAGAGCAGCTCATCTCCTTCTCTTCTCTCATACAGGCTTTTGACCCTTCCTTGTGACCTACAAAGTATGATGGAGGGAAACCACCAACTTTTATATATTTTTTGCTCTTCCCCAAAGTTTTGTCCGTGAACAGAACACTTGTGCTGCCACAGAGGTCAGATGGGAAGAGACAGAGTAGAGTACAGCATGCATGGACCTCAGGACCTGCTGTCCATCTGCAGTGGAGAACCTCTGGCCCTGAACACTCTTCCCAGGCATTACTTGGCTCAACAGCTGTCAAAACCCAGACAAATTAAAGGATACAACGAGGCTGTAACAGCCCATAGCATGACATGGTGTGATGGATTTTAAATCTTTATTTATACTCAGAGTTGAGTGTAATTTTCCTGCTAAATTGGAGTACTGGAAGATGTTCGACATTGAGAGCGCTCTCAGGCCACATGCAGAATAGAAGTATTCAGATATGTATTCAGTAGTCTGTCACCTCTTTATTCTGGAATTATTTTAGATGTGATATTTATGTGAAAGAAATATATGCTGTTACAGCATAGTGTTCTTTTAAGAAGTTATCAACATATTTAATCTGAGTGGTTTGAGATATTTAATCTGAAGTGTGAAGGACACGCATACAGATTTGGAAGTGGAATGAAGTGGCTGGCATATTTATTTTGTAAGGTTATCTTTGCCTGTCTACAGGGGTAACATAGTAGTTCTGAGAGAAAAATAGCTTTACACACTTCTGTATGATTTTATCAAGGAGCAACAAAGAAACAAAATAATTTGGAATCCTAACTAAAGCTGTTGCTGAAGTTGAGTGAGATAATCATCAGATTAAAGCTGTAGTCGAATCAGTCAGTCATCTGATGAATTAATAACGAAGATGAAAGTCAACAATGAATCAAATTATTAGATGAAGAGAAGCAAGACAGAAATCAGGGTAGTTTAAAACATTGCAGCCAGTTATTACAAGGCAGTGTCACTTGCTGCCTTGTTCCTGCAGGCAGAGGTGGGACCATCCAGTCTGGGCTTTAGTAAGTCAATGTAAGGGTTAATTCTGTGCCTGAAGGTGCTGCTTAATTGAAGGTGGTTTAGAAGCTTGTTCTTTTTCCTGCCAGATAAATTGTGTGCAAGCAATATTGGCTTAAAATTTGATATGCAAATACAGCACATCTTAGACATGTTTGCACTTTATTCATGCCTACTGAAATATTACAGAGAAAAATGATGGGAACAGAGCAGCAGAATGGTGAACTCCTTTGTGTAAATTGTTTGTGGAACAAGGTGGTTGGGAGAGCAGCTTGGGTTGCTCGTATCACTGATGGTGCCTACTGTGTGCTTTGTCTGGGTGTTCCCATGTCAGGCTGTACCTTCTGAGCTTTCTACTCCACCTCTGGACAGTGTCCAGGAGATTAGGATCATCAATGGCTCTCAGTGATGTGGCAGTGCAAAAAAATTACTGTTTGCCAACATGTTCATTTGTTGCCCCACCTCTAAAACCATCTAAAGGCAGTGGTGAGTTAAGAGCTTGCTTTGCCTGCGACTTGGTCCAGTCCAAATGTGATTTCAACCCCTGGGAAATCTGGAATATAAAAAATTATTGGGCCTTACTGTCAGATTACATGTAATTTATTTTTCAACTCAGAACATAAGTACTCTAAAAGTACAAGAGAGAAGCTTGCTGAGAAAGCTTTAGTCTCATCATGGGAAAAGTCCAGAGTATATATACCTTAAATTTCCATTAATCCCTGTAGGAATAGAGATACTTTGTATCCATTCTTATTTTCATTTTCCTGTTATTTCTTGAAATATTCTTGTTCCTTTTCAAAAGCAAAGCATTGGGGTAATGAAAGAATTTGGTTTAATTGGATTTCATACATTGATCTTGTATGGCTCAGATAGACTGTGTCATACATTTCATGAAAATAAACCTGATGCCGTACCAATTCAGCAAATCTAAAAGCATGAGATGATAATAGTTGCTTCTGTTCTGTTAGAAAAAAAAATAAATAAGGAGGGTGGGGAAGCCACAGAGGGCAGAAAGATAAAGGAAAAGGGCTAATTAAGGATTTAAAGCTGCTGAGGTTTGGACATTTTTGCAACCAGTGAACTGAATCGAATGTAAGGTGTGGTGTGTGTAAGCTGTAAGAAATCATAAGTTCTGTATAATGCAAAATAACTTCATAGCAAATGACTGAGTAGCTCGAGAGATCTTGGATGGAAGGGAAAGGTTTCTGTGAAAATAAACCTCATCTCTCTGACCTTTGCCGACCCTAGCTGCCTCTCTCTTAATCTAACCTGAAGAGATTCGAAAAACTCCAAACATCAAAAGGAGCCGTAGACACTATTGTCTCCCAGAGCCCCATTGTGTTCAGGAGTGATTTCTCAGGAAGCAGCAGCCTGCTCCTGCTCCGGAGCCTTCCCCCGCTGGCACCAACAATGCAGCCCTGGCTGTAGGTCAGGCTGGCCATCCTTGGAAAAACAACCCACCACTCCGGACATGATGGATGGGAAACCCGACTCCGGGATTCATTTGCCCAAACTTGTTTGGAAGATTTGCTGGGTTTACTGAGCCAACGTTTATCAGGTGCTTCCTGTGTTTTATCCAGGAGTGGATAAATAACTCCTATGTTCAGTGGCAGAAAATACGAATGTAATTGCATCACATTGAGAGTTTGCCTTTCAACACAGTAATCCTCAGGGTCTGGATTTTGTTTAAATTATATATATATGTACACAGACACACACAAGTTTTACAGAAAAATTTCTCCAGATAGCTGGGGGTGGAAAATGCAGGTTTCATGCATTTATTTCTATCTCATGGGGAGGATTGACAACATTTCTGAGATTCGATGATTACTGGGCTGTAGTTTTCTGTTAGCTTTGGGTCACAATTTAAAATTACTCCTTAAAGCTTAAGGAAGTCTTAAATTTTGAAGCAGTAGGAAATCCTGAGATCCAAGGCTCTGAGTGAGCTTGCAGTATAGTATATATTCATTATTTTGTTGCTACTTCAGTAGCTCACAGGTATTAAGCACAGTGTTATATTAACTTTTTGGTGAAGTCCAGGCACTAGAAAACTCAACTTTATGGTTCAGCATTTGCTGATAGGATTTGCAACTGAGGGAAGTCCAGACTTCAGATGGCTTTTGCAGAGTGCTTGTAAGAGGCCAACCACAGGAACAGATACATTTTTGTCTAAATTACTTTCCCTCTCTCTTCAATTTCAGTATCTGCTGATTTCATTTTAAAACCCATTTTAAAGCAAATGAGATAGCTAAGGGTTTTTCTAGCACAGTAATCAAGACTTTTAATACCCTGCCTCTCTGCAGACCACAGTTTTAAGAGCTGATGTTTGTGCTGCTGTTGCCTGTGCTGGGCAGGGTGTTGGCATATGCTGTGGGAGACATAGTGGAGCAGAGGTGACCCATTTCAGGCTCTACTTCCAAGTAATTTTAAAAGTTGATGAAGATTTTCAGGGTTTTATTGGGAGACTTATCTTTTCCTAAAGCGCTCTGAACAGCAGAGCTCCTCTCGCCTGTGCACTCTGCTCCACATCACTGCTCCAGAGATATCTGGCCCGCTTCCAGTTTAAATTCACTTAACAGGGTAAATTTGAAATGATTTAAACACTCTCAATTTACCACCATAACCAAAGGGTCGAAGCCAGGAGCTGCAGAAGCACTGATATTCCAGAGAATTTTTGAAGAGGAATTTAGATGTAGCTGCTTTAAAAATGTCATTAAGATGAGATAAGGAATGCTTTAGGTAAGTGATTCCAATCTCCCAAATCTTCTGTTAATGGATCATGTGAAGATTTTCTGTACCTACCTAGGCCTGGAGTGTGTTCCCCTGACCTTGGTGGACTTTGGTTCATGCTCTCACACCTGAGCAATGTGTATTTTCGTGTATTTTGGTATGTATATGGTATATTTTGGCATGTATATGGTATTTTTTGGTATGTATACAGGCACCATGCAAAATGGTGAAGCTCTGTCCCTAACAAGGCAGCCCTTTGACTGAATGGATGTACTCAGGCATTGTGCATGCTTTTGGGATGAAATGGCAAAACCATCTACTTTAAAACATCTTAATTCTTGCCAATTTATGCTGCAGCTTTCTCAGATAAGTTACTGAAGATGCTGTCTATTCTATTGATGCAAATATTTTCCTTTCTTACTTTGTGAGACTTTTTAGGATGGGCATCACCCTTGTGTTTCATGACCTTTCTTCAGCTCTTACCAAGTATATCTCAATGTAATTTATTATCTTTCTGTCTAACTTAGGCTCCTAAGCACGGTTTTGACTGCAGTCCTCTCAAAATCTAGAAAAAGAACCTTTCATTTTGAATAAAGAGGAGAAAATAGCTGTGTTTTTCTTTTCCTTGGAACTTCAAAGGCACAAAACAAAATTAAATAGGAAAATGGAGAAAAATAATTCAGAAACACTGAAAGGGGCTCGCTGATTAAACTGTAGGGAACTTTCACGTATCTGCCGTTTTGGTCTCCTGAGAATCAATACTGCAAAACTAATCTATGATGCTGCAGCAGTCTGTAATAACTCCAACGTATTATCTTTCAGAGTATTATTACTGGAATAAAAATTGTTGGGTTTAAATTGTGAAGATATCGGGATACTCATCCTGGCATTCATTATTTCATAAAATGGATCCACAGTGTTCCCTGTGTGCAGACACAGTTCGATATTCCTTCAAAATTATATCGAAGGATGATCATGCTGTTCCTGTGATCCTGTCCAGCATAGTTACTCTTGGGTGGGGATGTAAAAAAGAACAAGAAACCCAAGCAAACTGTGTCTGCTTCATTTCTGCTGCTCATCATTGCGAAGATGTCAACTCTCGGTTGGCTGATGAAGGGACAGCAAAGGAGTGTCTGTGTTGGCCTGGTTTTTCCCAGTGAGAGCTGCAAATCCACCTTGAAAATTTTTTGTGTTGACTTATGGTCTTTGTTTGTTAGATACTGTGAGTTTATAATTGGGTGAGGAGGGAGAAGCATCTTTAGTGATGTATTTATTGCTGTACTGATAGACAAGTTATGAAGTTTGGGCTAATTATAATTTCCTGTGTCTCTGTAAATGGATTTGAAATGACTTGTTTGCTCTTGTGCTATAGTAACTTCAGTCGTTTATTATTTTTTCTTTCAAGCAACTGAATCCCATATTGCCTCTAATCTGGGAAAATATTAGATTTCCTTCACCTAATCATAGAGTCTTGGTTTTGCAATTACATTTTGAAACAGTGATGGACAATTGTCAGTGAAAGCAAAAAGACACGATTTGTACTGAGGCTGAATTTGGAAGTCTCTGTTAAAAATACGTTTGTAAAACAACCAGTAAGCAATGGAAGTAGCAAAGTAATTTTCTACTGGTTGCCGTCTTTTTTCCCTTGGTCTTTCCCTTCCTTTCCTGAAGCAAGATCTCCAGTTCTACAGCTGTTGGCTGTGTGGCATGTGGTTGATTCCTTCCCCTTTGAGCGGGGAGCTCTTTTGAATCTCCTCTTCCTTCTTCCAGTTTTCACGAAGGAACTTGTTTATACCTTGGTGACTTCTGCCTCTATGTTTTTTTGTGGTCACCAGATGTTTGGAGGGGTTGGAGTGGAGTGTAAGAGATACAGATGGAGTGTCAGGATATTGCATAGTAATCTTTTCATAATTATCTTTTTGAAACAATGGAGAGTGCACCCTGTTTGTGTGGGCAAAGACTTGGAAATAAGGAATGCATTTCTTTTAGGTAGTAGCTGATTTTTAGGGGTTGGACTAGATGGCCTTTAAAGGTCACTTCCAACCCGAATTGTTTTATCATTCTATAAATTAATGGGACTTTCTGAGTTTATAGTGGTGTGGGGTTTGGGTTTTTTTGGGGTTTTTTTTGTTGTTTTGTTTTTTTCCAACTGATTTACTATCTAAATATCTTCTAACATTTAGTAACTGTTGTATTTTCAGGATGAATCCAAAACCACCGCATTGCTAGGGGAAGAATAACCTCAAAAATAACCTTTAACCTTCAAAAACACCTGTGTTAAAGTTGCCCAATATTGGTAATGAATACATAGGTGTGATGCATTTTATCAACTTTGCATGTATAGAACCGAAGGGAGTTTGTCATAACATGAGTCCCTTATTGATGACACGGTTGTATGTGATTGATTAAAAGTGGCAGATTTATTTCAGCTTCAACTCTTTCCATTAGCATTCCTATCGACCATCTGGCAGTGGAAAACCTCACTTGTGAGATAGACTAGGATCTTGTTAAAAAAATTACAAGATTTCTTGGTGCCTTTTTTTTGCCAGTGGCCTGATGAGCCAGAAAGTTGTCACTTCTAGTGACAGTTCTCATTGCCTGAAAGGGTTGAGGCTGATGCTGGGTCAGCCTGTGGCTTGTTTTTAATGGCTTTTAATTATCGCCTTGATCGCAGCAAACATTCAGTTAATGGTTATGCAAGTATCATTTTGTGGGCTTTGAAGCTCTTCTGTAGCCTTCAGTTGTTGGTTAGGATGAGAAGGATCAACTTACTGTTTAAGTGGGAGGAACAGAGTGAAGAACTTCTTTCAAAATGGTGTCTACATAAAACCAGAACTTTCCCTGAATTGCTCAATTATGAGAACATCATATCATAATCAAAATCATTTGACTGTACTTAAGATGCCCTAATCAAAATCGTTTACAGAAGATGTGCAGGGAGGGATGCTTAAGGGTCAAAAAGTGATTCTAAATGGATTGTGATGTTGCAAAGTGTGGAGTTGCCTATATGTCCATTAAATGGTAGATACATGCACTGATATGAGAGAAATACGGAGCTGGCATGAACGGGCAATGACACCCCAGGGCATTCAGTGAGGCTTCTGCAACAGTAGAGTGAGTTACATCACAACCTGAAATGCAGCAGCTGCTCTGGCCCCACTGCCCCCTGATGCGTAATAGAGTAACAGGGCAGTCTTTGGTAAACAGCTTTATGGGGCTTTTCTGCTGTGGGGTTTGGCACTTGGAATTGTACTGCTGGCTCTGGCTTCCCACCTGCAGCATCCCCTGCTCCCCAGAAATACAGTCATTCAAAATAAAGGCACAAAATCTTGCGGTTAGGACCGCTTCCTTCTAAATTTTATAAGGGGCATTCTAAAGATTAATGTTACTGTGTTTTGCGGAGAGGTGAGTTTTGAGAAAAAATGTGTGAATTTCCTTGTATCTGCAGGATTTGCTTAAAACAATTCTTTGACATTGTTGTTAACCATACTTTTTTCAGGGAGGGAGGTTTGGCAGAAATATTTCCATTTCTCAGAGTGATAGATTTCTGTCCAGGCTCTCCAGAGCTTGACCTTGGGAGCTGTAAATATTTTAAATGGTTCCATGGGTATTTCAAGGTTGTGGCTTGCTGAGGCATAATGCACAAGGGAATGCTCCCTAAATGGGCTCTTCATTGCACTTAGACTCACACAAACATTGCAGCAAGTGAAGGTGTTAAAAAATATGCATGAAGGTCAAAGTGTCGGGTCTTATTAGGAGCTTACTGGCAATAGTTTTCTTGAAGAGTAATCTCCTCTAACAATTTATTCTCAATTTTGTATTCTGTTTTGGAAATTGTGTTGATGCAGCATTAAGATTACAAAGATGGTAGTTACTTGTGCAATATTTAGCATTAGAAAGGAGATGGATCCCTTCTGGTTCTATTTTGCATCATTAGAAATGTTTATGCTGGGGGAGTATGCAATTTCTGAAAATGAAATGTTTTTAGAGTTAGTAGGGATTGTCTGAAACCTATACATAATGTATAGTGTAATTATTTTGAAGGTCTCCTATGTTATCCTTTTTTTGGTCTGAAGTAAGGTAATATTGGAGTAAAAATGGGGAGGAAATTTATTCAGCCACTTGAAGGCATTTGGTGGAGCATTAAGATTTGTTTGGTTTTAAGTGTTTCTCAAAAAGTGCTTCTCTTGTCCGCTGTTTTAATTGTGCCATCACATCTGTGGAAGATCATTATCATATTCTTTTATCCGGGCACGTGTCAAAGCATTACTCACTTCCAACCATCTGTAGACTATTTGATACAAATTCAAAAATTAAGCTAATAGCCAAGGCACCATCCTTGTATCAGAAAGTTTCTTAAATTTCGTCACCTACAGGGTTTTTTTGTCCTACTTACTACATCTTCTTCAAAAAACAATGCCTTTTGGCAGCTCCTGTTGTAGTCATACCGTTGTTTTGGATAACGGGCCAGACTTTCACACACCACCATCTCAGTGCACTCTTCTGGATCCTTTGCCAGTTGTCTGCTTGAACACCATCTGTTCCTGGCAAGGAGTTACCTTCAAATACCTAACAAAACAGGTCATGGGAAAAACCAAAGTCTTCCAGGAGCTAATGGTGATAACACGCCCGGATTCTCTGTTAGCATTTTCCTCATAGCACTTTAGGAAACTTGCTCTGTTTAGGCAGATTCTCTTACTCCAAGATCTTTCCTTTTGAGGAGCAGTTCCACAACTGCCAAAGTGAACAGCAAGGAGGGTGCTAACGTGCAAGAAGATGTTTTGTGGAAAGCCTGAACAATGCATGAAATTCAGTCCTACCCCAGAATGAGTTGGAGAACTGCACTAATGAAATCTGCAGGAGACAATAAAGTGAGTCATACAGCAAAGTCGACTGAAAATGGCTGTGCAAAGTAGTGCTGCTAAGGAAAAAAAATATAACTGAGAGTAGAAAATAAAAAAGAGCATCTTGGAAAACATCCAGGCTAATGCATCCGAAGAAATACAATCTGAAACGCAGACGAACATGGGAGCAGAAGCTGTAAAAGCCATAAGGCTGAAAAAGATAAAGAGATAGTGGACTGCAAATTAGATAGGAGGCTCTATAAAAAGACCAATTTGGGCCACTCGTTGGAGGAGCAGCATGTGACAGATTAGGGAGGCATTAAGTCTGTCTTGGAGAACCATTTGCCTCTGCAGATGAGAGAATGGGAGTCATTAGTGTGGTTTCAGCAGGAGAGAACATGGTGATGTTGATCTGGAGGAAATGCTGGAGCCCCATCCAGAGTGTGGTGTGAGGAGCCCATGAACAGGGAAGTGTGCAAGCTTTTGGAGTGTAGATGATGGAAACAGCAGCATATGGCATGGTAGAGCTGGGATACAGCTGAGGAGAAGGCTAATTTTGGTGAGACAGCAGGATTCTCAGTGGTGGTAAGGTTGGATGCTGTGTTGGAAGGCAGCATAGTCAAAATACAGGTTCACAGCCAAATACTGAAGTGAATTAAGAATCTTTGTCTCCTTTTGGAGCTGTATCTGATTAGATGAAGTCGGAATTTCTTCCTTAGGGCACTCATGAACTAGAAGAGGTAAATATTGATGGTGAAGCATTTACTCACTTCCAAGGATCCTTTGTAGCTGGATGTGAACCATAACTGTGTGCAGGCAGAGGGTGCTGCATGTCCCAGTCACTGATGGGCGAGAGGGGAGGATGAGGATGCCAGGCTGGGCCAATTTCATCTCCCTTCATTTAAGTCAGCGCCTGAAAAGTTTCTTTTTTTCTGGCAACTCACACAAGTAAAAGTGCAAAAGGGTTTGAAAACATCTTGAAAAGTGTTTGTAAATCACCGGGGCTGGTTTGTTTCTCCTGCATGAGTCACATGCTCTTTGGAATGGGGGCAGCCCAAAGCTCCTGCCTTGCAACCGGGGCTGTGCTGGTGTGGAGCTGTCTTGACCTCTCTCCACTGTTGCTCCTGTTGACCCTGTTAAAGTAGGTTTAACTCTAAAGAAACAAATCATCAGCTAATTATTTCCCCACTCTGGTGACCTTTCTCACAGATGTTTTACCATTACAAGTAGGAGCAGTTGCTTTAATTTTTTTGTTTCTTTGGCCTTTTTAGTGTAGCAAACAGAAGGGAGAAACTTAAAACTGATGCAGGGTGCAGGTCAGTTGTTCATGTCGAAAGGGTTGTATGAGAGCAGGTTACGTGGTAGCTTTGAAAGTGGTCCAGCTTGCTGCTTAGTAGGCCTGCATTTTGCAGAGCCTGATTATTCAAATTCGTTTTTCTAATATTAGCATTAATTCCCTTGCAGCAGTGGTATGAAGTTGCTTATTTCACAGTCCTTTCAAACGTGGGAGCCTGGCTGTGAGCAGAGCAGAGAGCTTATCAACTCAGCAGCCGCTGCCTCTTGCCAGCATCGTGTGTTCGGTAAATGCTGGGAGTCAGCCTTGAGAGCTTACGGACACTGGCTCGCGTTTCCTTTGCTCCGTGTTTCGCTGCACTCTTCCAATCAGCGGTTTTAAACCCCTGCTAAATTTAGAGAGAAGAGGGGAGCTGCGGGTGCACCGGCCCTGCCTCCTCCCGCAGCAGATGCGTCTGCTGGCCGGCGAGAGGACGGGCCGTGAGGGGGACGGGGTTTGGGAGGGCCCCGCAGAGCCCAGAGCGGCACAAACCCCCGCAGCAGCAGCACCGTGGTGTGAAGAGAGCCCAAAGGTGGTTCATGACTTCGGCAGAGAAGCGGAGAGGGAGGAAAAGAGCCTCCAAAGCAGCACTTTTAATCGCTCCGGGCGGGTTTTTTTTTTTCTCCTTTCAGATGGTTTTATTTTACTATATCTGACACCAGTCAAGGAGAGAGAGGAAGCTCTTTAACCTTAATGCAAATAAAACAGTAGTGTTTTAGAAAAAAAATCTGCTTGCTTTATATCTCTAGGCCGATGGTTGTGACAGACCAGAGAATTTAACAATAAAATTACTCATTAGTTGGGGTTTTTTTTCTTAATCTGTTTAGCTGTTAGAATCCATTTGAAGCCTGATTTTTGCTTAGGAGGAATAAAAAAATTACCTGTAGCAATAAATTCATCTGTCATGCTGTTTATCTGTCTATCTATCTATCCCCTAAAGACTTGAAAACGTTGTTTTTTATTTCTATACCCTTGCTGAAAATCAATTGTGACATTTTCTGTTTAGGCTGCTAAAGGTTTTGGCAGACAGAACATGGATTTTGTCTTTTGATGGTGAATTCAATTCAACATTTATTGCAGAGACCTCAAGTGTTTAAACGTGTGGTGATAGACAACTAAACCTCCCGCTGTGCTAAACTCCACCAGGTCTCTTCAGTAGTTTTGCTATTCAAAAAGAATTGGGACTTGTTTCATCTGTTTTTAATAAATATGAGGCTTGCACGCTGTTCATGTCAGAACTAAAGCCAACTTTGAGTTGCAGTTTGACATGTAGAGTCTTAACTTTTTAGCTCTTGCTGCTAAAGACACCTACTCGGGGTGTTGTTATCCTTTAAGAAATGTAAGGGGCTTTCACATCATATTTTCTGAACTGTGATGTTGAAATGTGTGAGGGAAAGGAAAGCAAAATCCAGGCTGAAAAAATGCTGGTTGTGTGAAAGGGCAGACACCTGGACTTGCTTGCTGGCTGGGGCGGATGCCATCGTTGGGAGCACTTGGGTTTGGCTGGGTCTGAGATGGTGTTGCTGATGCTGGGGTGAGTCTGGTGGAGTCCTCTTCTGAAAACTGGGAAATGGGGAAGAGGGCAGAGCTGGGTTTGATGGGTCAGGCATCAGCATCAGCCTGTCGTCTCCTGCGTCCTCCTGGAGGATTTGTTCAGGTGATGTCTTCAGGAGAGCGATTGGTGATCCCAAGCTCCTGAGCCTGTGCCCTGAGATTTCTGGGAGCTGGAACACCCCGTGGGTTTTGTGTCTGAACTAAAGTGCCGTAAACATTGACAGCTGTTAACGGGGGGGATGGCAGGGATCGGCGCGTGGCAGGCGAGGGGAGCTGTTCCAGTGTGGTTTTGCCAAACACACTCCTTGTACTGCCAGGAGGGCTGGTGGGCCATGAGCCCAGGGCACGACTGCAGGGACAGCACTCGCTCAGTGGCCTCCCCAGACTGCTTTTGTTGAGAGATGAGAGAAATCTGCTCCCGGGCTCTCAGCGTGGTGCTGCCATTTGGTGCAAACACCACATCACTCGTATGCCGTCTCTGAAGTGTATTTTTTCATATTTATGCTTATGAAAATATTTTTTCATTTTTATGTTATGATGGATGGGGAATTTGAATGTTAGGACTGCTTTCATGGGCATCAGAATTCAGTAGGAAGATGTAGAGGCAGTAAATGAATTCAATATTGGATTGATCAACTTCTGCCACTGTTGGCAATTGGTTCTAGCACCTTTGTGTGAAGTGTGTTTATGGTAGAAACATGTATTTTGTTTAAGAGGTTTAGGCTGCTTTCTTGTTCTTGTATTAAGATTTTCAAATAAATTATTAATACTCAGAAGCCCAGAGGTAAAAAGAACCTTAGAACTGTAATTTCCCCTTTGAGGCCAGGCAAAATGTAACACTTCTGAACTTATACATTCTTGCTCTAAGAATGACTGTGAAAATTCGCACCAAAGGATCGTAAATTGCTACCAAATTAATTTCTAATGTTAGTCTATTGTGCATGTATTTAAATCTGATTCAGTTTCTTTAAAGCAGTTTACTCTGTAAAACTTCTTCTATAGAAACATGCACAGTAAAAAGTGTTTATGTTGCAATACAACACTTAAATTGCATTAAAAAAAAACCCCACACAACAAAAAGCCCTCTTTTATACAACTATTTATTTGCTGTAACATTTTACTAACCAACGGAGCAAAGTAACCCAGAGATCTATGATGTCATGCTAAAAGCCCAAGTGTTAGCTTGCCAAGTATTGATGTTCTCACAATACTTTGTAGACACAAAAAACTAAGGCAAAGTGGAGTGATGCTGTAGTGCTGATAAAGGAAATACAGTGTATGGAGATTAAACAGCTGAAAGGCGGCCGTGTGTTACAAGTGAGTGTGTGCAGACTGTTGTCTCCTTGGGGCCATGCACTTCCTAGGCATTTGCTGCATATTTTGACCAAGTACAGAATGTAGGAGATCTAAACTTTATGCATTAAAGTTTCTTAAAAAAGCAGGGGAGGGTGTCGCTGTTTTTTTTTTTTAAACCAAGTTTTTTTCTGAAACTGATGCTTCAGAAATGCCTTTAGAGAGAAAAATGATTGTGATGATGAAAAAAAAAAGAGAAAACATAAGCAATTTGCTCATTAGGCTCAGTTAAAGCTAAGTTGATCATTGATACAAATTTGCATTATTTTCCCAGCGTGGCATTCGGTAACAACTTTTCCTCGGTGCTCCTTTGTTTCAGTTGACATTTGCTTGAATGGCCAAGCAAGTTGGCAAGTTCTGTGCTGCTGGTCTTTGAAGCTGTGACTTCAGCCCAAACAGCCTCGTCTTTGTGTGCTGCGGGGAGCCCCTTCCCTTTGGAGAGGGTGTGTGCTGCACAAAGCCTGGAAAGGGCTGTGCATACCCAGCCTCACAGTGCTGCTGAGCTCTTCACTTCAAGTAGCTCAGGTCTTGCAGGAATATCAGTTTCTTTGCTGTGAATTTGTATTGCGGGGAGTTGAAGTTCAAAATAATAATAATAATAATAAAAAAAAAAAATAGGCAGAAGATTAACCTGAAAGTACATTTTTTTTATTGATCTTCAAACACAGGTTAGTATTTAGAGGTACTTCAGCTACAGTGGGAATTTGCTGTCTTCTCTGTTCAATACAATTATTTCATGATGGGGATGGAGACCAAGCTCTGCTAAGTACAAAGGAAAAAGCAGCGATTTACTTGAGATGGATAGTATTTGTTTAAGATTTTACACATTGTCACTAGAGTTGTACTAAAATCTGTTATATGTCCAAAATTGTCTGAAAAACTAGACACAATACAGTGACAAAATATGAATGATTGGATGGGAAGGAGGAATTCTGTATAAATAAGACAGTGTATAAATATCAATTTATTGTAGTATTTGCACATTTCATGGTCAGTTGAACTTTTACTGTTCACAGCTCATATCTTAGTAATTGTGGTAGGAGTGTAGCTTACACAGCATTTATGTGACTCCCTCTCAGATGGAGCAGCACAGTGCTGAAGGACAACCCCAGCCCCTCAGTATTTCTGTGTACACAGAGCTGAGGATGTGCATGAGCAGTTTTTGAATGGAGCCTTGTAGCTGCAGTAATTTTATTTTTAATGTATCTTCCATAGCTACAGTGAAGTGGAGGAGAGGATGTTCAGCAAGAGGAATTGCTTGCCTGACTTTTACATTGGTCCTTCTCAGGAAGGCTGAAGAACTGCACACCAGGGGCCACAATTTTTTGGAAGGGTTGAGTGAAAAATTGAGGTGGAGTAAGGATTTTTAAACAGATCTCGTCACGCGGGTTTTGTCGTGTTTTGCTTTGATGGGGAGTGGCTGATTCCCAGTTACAGAAGTTTTGGCCATCTGAATGTTGGAGATTGGGGTCAGCCTTCCACCTGTCCAGGTGAGGGCTCAGTGCAGAGGAGGTGTTGTGAGCCTTGGCTGTAAGCCATGGTCAGGAAAACATCTTCCCAGCTGAACTCTGCTTCTCCGTGCTCAGATCTGCTGCCTGACCTGCTTGTGCAAGTGCCCTTCAACTGGTTGTGAAAACTCCAGCAATTTCAAAGGTAATAGCAGAGGTCTCCTTAGGCTGACCTGGCTTGTTTTGACTGAGCCAAATTAGCAATTGGTGGCCCAGAGCTGCTCCCTGTTCACCTCCCTGTTCACGTGCAGCTGACTGTGGGCTGTACAGTCTTCACCTGGACAGGTTTTCCAATTGATCCAGTTAAACCAGCATGAGAGGCTGTGAGAGGCATCTCCCCTGCAGTTAGAGTGAGGTTTCTATTGGATAATTCTATCTGTAAACACTGGTATTAAGCTGTATTAAAGCAAAACACTCTCAAGTAAGTCTGCTTTACACATAGGATCCCTTGCAAAGCTCACCTAACTTCACCACAGATGTGCAACCTTACACATACTGGAGAAGATGGTGCTGTCTGCTCCCCACATCAGCAGCAGTGTTCTTATCTCTCAAGAACAGTTGCATATATTGTACACAGATTTTAAAACAGCAATTAGTATTGTTTTCCTTCATAACATTTCCATTTGGAGTTTTCTTTCTGTAAAAAAATGTGGCTGCATTTTTATATTTATCTCTTTATCTGTACTAAATGCATTGTGAAGGAGACAGGACTTCTAGATCATGAAGGGCTTCTGTGACCCAGTTCAGCGATTCATTGGTACATAACAGAGTGTATGAGCAAGCACCCACAGTGTGTAGCAATGCATATTTTAAGCCTGTGTCATATTCAATGGTAAATAGCCATTTTCCCAGTGATTTGTACTGGTTTTTGCACTTCATTATCCATGCATACTTATACCCAAGCAGAGATTGCCAGGCAAGCAGTTTCTGAGGTTGGAATAAAGTACAGTTTACTTTCTGGTCCTTTCTTATCCCAGTAAAGATTGGATCCAAAATTGTGAGAGAGCTGTGTGAACTTGCAGGAATTTTGTGTTGGAGGTATATTTTTCCTGCAGACTATCGTGTTGGATTTTTGAGATGGCATGTGGGATCAACCTCATACTAACTTTGAAAAAGGCTGTACAGGTCAATTGTATTCACAGTGTATGCTGATATCTGACCAGTTCATGCAGTGGGTGCAGGCTGTTCTTGCCTGGTGCTGAAATGGTGCAGTTTCATCTCTCTCTGTCAGGTTCCCTGGTTCCTTTTGCACAGCATCTCCAGGTGAGGTGAGAACAGATACCCCACAGCATTCTTGTAAGGAGCAGGGAGGCCAGATGCAGCACTCAGGACACCTCAGCACTGCTGCCAGCAAAGCCTGGCTTAGCCTGGCAGAGCAGGGAGGAGGACCTGACAGACCGGTCCTGCTCCTTCATTAGGGAGCCCAGTTTACACAGGACAGAGAGTACTCAGGTGGTTACATGGCAATCACCTGCTGGCCTGACCTCAGCCATCAGCGGAGCATCGCTGTGGTTATTAGCTAAGTATTTCCATCATGTGCGCCTCTTCAAGCTGTAATTAAAGCCAAGCCTGCCCCTAGCTAATTACAAGCTTGCTTAGAAGTATAGTTTATGTAAAGCTTTTAAAACTTTGTATGGGGAAGATACACATCCACAGGCGTAATAAGAATGACGCCTTATTTTCAAAATGAAATTTATAGGCTTTGGTATCTATTTCTCCCTCCCTTTAGTTTTCTACAGGCTGTTTTTTGCATCCTTGTTCAAAGTTTTTGCCAGAAATATTGCCCAAGTTTCACCAACATCAAGTCAGTGATTTTTTAGTTTTCTTCAGAGTGTTTTTGTTCTCACTGCTGAGAGAGTAAACCAGATGTTAAAATGCCTTTGAGCTTTGTGTTTGGAGAAGACTAATAAATAATACTTAGATCTCTCATAAAAAGAAGATAAAGAATCTTGAAAGTGGTGAAACTTTTTGTTAAATACATCACTACAAGGTCTTTGCAAATAATGATCCATCTATGGAGAGTTGCTGTGTGTTGCTTAGGTGGTGCTGCACCTGTACATCTTCAGCTCAGTCTCAGCAATAAAGCAGTGCTGGCAGTGTAATCCCCTGAGACC
The DNA here is from genome assembly GCA_013390105.1 of Tichodroma muraria. Classification (NCBI taxonomy): domain Eukaryota; kingdom Metazoa; phylum Chordata; class Aves; order Passeriformes; family Sittidae; genus Tichodroma; species Tichodroma muraria. Next base: position 84,051 of record WAAG01068033.1, read on the forward strand.
CTGAAGCAGCAATAGGGGCAGGGCTGGGTGACAAGGCAGGTTGTGACTTTGACATGTGGTTGTAGGGTGGGCTGGCGTGCCCATGGGTCTAACAAAACATTTCCCCATGGTTGTTGCAGCACCACATCAGCCAAGGCCACCCTCTAGGGTGGCTCTGTGGCAAAGACACAGATAGATGGTACTGACGTGGTCACCACAGCCCTTCCAAAGCATTCTCTTTGGGTTTTCTTATTCACTTGCTGTCTTCTATTCCCCATTTCCATGTGCTTTGCTTAGATCATAGTGCAGCCTGGCAGGGAGGAATGCACCACCACATTGTCACATGAGTGAGTGGTATCTCAAAAGGAAAGGGAACATGGTGGAGCCTGCAGCGCTTGTGTGTTTGTCTTTGACACTCTTGGAACACCCTTTGATTCCCTTGAAAGGGAACGTTCACATAGCCTCCATCACCATGGCTGTTCAGGAAAAGAAATGAGGTGTGCTTAACCCAATGTATGGCCGAGGAAAGTGTGAGATAACTCCTGCAGCTGAAGAATTCCCGCTCCTCTCTTCTGTCTAGCCATTTTTGAGTTTGGTATTCAGTTTGATTATTCAGGTCAGATCAGATTTAGGTCAGTTGTGATGGATTTTTTCCAAATCCAGTTCCCTAGATTCCTACTGTAAACGGTTACCAGATGACACGATGTGAAGCTGGAACAGACTCGAGCTGTGTGATGACCGAATAAAATCTCAGTGGGAACCACTTCCACGTTCCTGAGATCAGTTTCTCATGTAATAAATTCTGTATCCAAAATTGTATCAAATACTTTTCTGACAAGAGTAAGGTTTTTTTCCTAACGGACAAATCCCAGCAGAGCTATTTATAAGAAGCCTCTCTCTTGTGTTTGCACTCACATGCCTGTTACTCAGACCTACACTGAAGAACAAATATAACTTAATTTTTTTCTGTGTCCTTGCCTGTGCTTTTGGACTGACCCTGTTTGGTCTTATCTGACATCCTCCACTACATTTCTTTGCTGGTGTTCTGTTGGTAAGGGTTGCCATAGCAAACCACCATTAAAGGCTTCTCCTGGAAGGAAGAATCTGGATTTATTCGGTGACACTTCTTCTCTGCTGACTGTTTCACTGCTTTGTTCTGCCTGATCCTCTCCTGGTGGGAGGGATGGGGAGAAGTGATCTGAGTGCCTTGCTCATACTCTATGCTAACACCTACAAAACCTGTGTAACAGGGAGTAGGTGCGATGTTGAGCACCTGGGCAGTGCATGGGGGAGTCTTTTGGCTTGGGGGGAGGAGGTCAGCCCATTTCAAACACAAATCCAGACATGGGAAAAGCTACTTGAGTTGTTTTTTTTAAATATTAAATTTAGAACTGTGTTCTTTCACTGTTAGTTCCTGAAATGAACCTAGACATTGCCCAGAAGTTCTTACTTAACCAACCTACAGCTTCTTCTGCCACAGCCTCCTTATTCATTTCCTGATACAGTAAAGGGAGTCCTTGACACCAGCCTTCCCCTCAGTTATGTCCTGGCTCACTTATTGCTGCATGTAAATCTTTTCTACATCAAGTCAGGGAGATGAGACCTGTGCTTTCAGTTTTGAAAAGTTCTGGTGCATACAGGTCACAGGGGAGGATGGATTCTTCTACTTGTGTCTTCTTGGTGGCTGCAAAACCCACGTTAAATCAGCGTTCTGCCGTTTGGCTGCCTGATTAGATGTTCTAGATATTCTATGCATACCTCAAAATATGCGATGTTTTACAGTGAGATTTGCTATTTAAATAAGAGGTTTGCCATAATTGGCTGTTATAAATTACAAGCAAGAAGGAATGATTTATTGCTTATAATTAGAAATGAGTTATGAAGGGGAATGTTGGTAATCATAAAATAAAGCTTGGAATACATTGATTTCCAGATGGCTGCCAGTGAAATTGCTCTTTAATGTATTATAGACCAGACACAAGGAAAAAAAAATTAGTCATCCATCTTTATTCCTTGATGGATTACTTATATGAATCTATAGTTGCCTGAATTCTGAAATATTAGTTTTACCCGCATAATTGGATGAAAAAAACTGAATTTGCCCGGTGGCATAGGCTGCTAGAGGTGTGGAAGAAGTGAGTTACTCTTTTTTCTGACATGACTTTTGTCCTTGTAATGTCAACAGGGAAGATCCAGCGATCGATCTGGCATCACCTTTGGGTATAACAACCTCAATGAATTGTTCCCAGACACTGCAGGTTACTAAGGTGTTTTCTTTTTATCTTTTGCCTCATTTGAAGCTTTCATGAGGTTAAGATTGATCAAAACACTTGTCCAAAAGCAAATATCTGTGATCCTCCTTGCCTGAGTCTAGAAAAATATATTTGCACCAGAAACAGACGGCAGTGCTACTGCTGAGAATTTTTCAATAGCATAATCCTTCTGTTGAGATGATAATGTGTTCATTTAACTTTCAAAATTTCACTTCTTGTTACTATAGTTTCAAGCACCATTTTAAAATTATTTTTATTTGCCTTATCTGCTAATAATGGCTCTTTCTGCCGGAGCAGTTGCATTCTGCACTGTTACCATTTGAAAGACGGCGCTACACGATAGTTAAGACTTATGGATTGTCACCACATGAGTTGTCTCACGCCCATGTTTTAAAAGTGGCACTGCCATTAGACTTGCTTAACTGAGACCATTATGATTACTCACCTTCATTAAAATGCTTCATAGCTTCCTTATTTTAAGTAGCTTTTCTCAGCAAGGTGCAGATTTGCTTTGCTGCCATCATTTCATCTGGAAGAATTTCCATGGTGAAAGGAATAGCATATTTTCAACTCATACTTTCCTGACCTGTGGAGAGATGAGCTCATCAGTATCTTTATTGACAAACCCAGGAAGAAGGTGTGTCAACCAGAAATATTAGATCAGTCAGCCTGTCTTGTCCTGAAGCAATTGTAATTTCCCATGGTCTGCAGCAATTTCCTTTAGAAGCAGATATGTGCAGATACTGTTTGGGATCTGCTGCAGGAGCATAATTTCATTTGGTCCCAATGAGGTGGCCTTAGATGTTATTCTTTTCATTTTTGCTGTTGAAAATCTGTTGGTTTAGTCAGTGGGAAGAACAGCAAGTTGCTATCTTCGAGCATCTAACTGAGGAAAAAGTGCTGCAGCTATGCAGAAAAATACTGCCCACTCTGAGCTGGGTTATTGAAGACAGATGTCATAGCCCCTGCCCCTCTCTGAAAAGCCTGAAATAGGTGTTCAACTCACAACACACTAGCAAAGTTCCTGCTTTTCAAAAGCCTGTTGGTGAGTGATGTAGGTGCTTAGTTCCTTAGTGGATAATAGAGATTCTTACTTTTCTCCAGTTTCCTCCTGCGAGTTTTGGTCCCTCAGTGCTCAGTTCCAGGTGTTTGCTGGGAGAGGCTGCTCTCATTAGCACTGAAGATGTTCTCAGTGCTGTGTTGACTGGTGCTGCACTGATGAAAGCCAAGCTCCTCTGATCCAGCATGAAAGAGGACTGGGTGGGAATCAGAAGTGGGGACAGTTCCTCATTTCACTTTAAGCTTTTGTTATCAATTTCAGTTTGCTTTTTTCCTTCTTGAAATGGCTCTTTCTGTGGTGTTGCTTCCTCAGAAACAGGACAAAAGCACTGACTGTTGGTGGAGTTGGAGTTCATGCAGGGATGTTGGAGCAGAGTTGACAGGAGCTGGCTTAACTGTCTGTTAGTATCCAGGACCCTGCCTCCTGCTCCATCAGTCACATCTGTACAGCTGGCAGCACTGAGCCATCTCCCAAGGGACCTGGCTGTGTGGTAGCTGAGCTCATTGCAGTTTGGACATGCTCTTAGTGGGTGTCTTTCTGCCATTAGTTGGGGTCTCTGCAGCCCTGGCACTTGTGGAAGCGATTCAGGGAAAGTCCTTGGGGTTTTCACAGTGATGGTGAGCTGGACAGGGTGAAGAGCCTGGTCTTGAGAAAGCCAAAACCACCTGCCTACCTCACATTCAGGCACACAGGGTTTCAAGGTGCGAGCATCACAGGTGCTTTGTCATTCTGCAGAGCATGATGGTGTCTGTGGTTGTATCTGGACTTCTGAGGTGGTGCAGTGCACCCTGACCCCCAGCCCCTGTCTTCAAGGCATCATGCTGCTGTTCATGGGTTCATCATGCTGCTCACAGCCAGCCTTGCCTTGGCTGTGTGCCTCCACTTCCTCTCGAGCAGAGGGAGCAGCTCCTGTGAGCATCTGGCTCTCAGGCATAAACAGACGTAGAAGATGGTGGGATCCACAGCTGGATGTGCAAACCCCGAAGTGGTCCAGGGTTATGGTTGTCATTGCAGCCTTTGTTTTGCCCTCTGGAAAACAGCAGTCATCCAAGTCCAGGAGGGTCACCCCTTTGTCCTGACCCAGTGGCAGGACAGTGGGTCAGTATCTCCTGATGCTGTTGTGTTTCCAAGAAGTGCTTTAAATCCTTTCAGAGAGGTAATTCCCAGCTTTCCAGTAAGGATAACATTGATGATACCTAATTAAAGGGCACTCTTAGCCTGTATAAACATTTATAGTAATTTTCTTCTCACACAGATGTCTGGTAAACTGACCTCCTGAGGCAAAACCATCTGGCCTCAGGTGGGAGGAGGATCTCGGCCAGCGTGAAGAACCTGACCTGTCTCTTGTTGAGTCATTTCTCAATAGTTTTTTCTGTCCCTGCACATGAAACGCCTGTGCATGGATATGTAGGTTTCATGGGCAGTTGTCTTGGATGACCTGCATAATTACACTGCAAGCTTGTGGCTGTGGGCTCTGTTCGATCTCTGCTTCCCATTGTGTATTCTGGGACCATCATGTATAAAATTAGTATGGGCGGTAAGCAGCAATAAGATGTTCCCTACATGGGTGGATTAAATTAAAATCCAGTAAGAAACAGAGCTTTGGGTGAGTTTCCAAATTACTTGCAGGATTGCACTGAGGAGATTGTTATGGTATTGTCAAACTTTTTGGTGGATGAACAGTCTGATGCAAGTGAGGTGGGTTTATTACCTCTCACTGCTCTTTCTCTTTTATGTACTGTGCTGTGTAATCTTTTGTTATTAAATAATAAGCAAAATAAAAGCTGTTGTTTGTCACAGCCAGCTTGTTTTTCAGAGAAAAACACTTTGAAAATACAGTCTGTGTGATCTCCAGCCCTGTCAGGAGCTATTATATTGAATCTTCTTTTAAATTGTTGAGCTGGAGGACAAACCCAGACGTTATCGTGCACATCTCAGCTGAGAGCGGAGCGGATTCGGCAGGGAGCAGCCTCTGATGCCTTGTACCATGCCATTAGATTTTGTCACAAACATGTCAAGATAATCTGCTTCCAGTGTTATGTGTGTTGGCTGACATGAGCATTAGTAGATCTGCATAATTTTTGAAGTAGTTTGAAATGCGGATGTAAAACTCTTGGGGCTGTGTGAAATCTTTTTTATCCCCTTTTACGGATCACATTGCTGTTCAGAAAGTTGCTTGTTCTGTTATTCCCTACCACAAGGTACTGTGTTAATTTGCAAAGTTCAGAAGGAAAATGCCCCAAACTAGAAGTCATCATAAAGAATGAATGACAACTGACCACTTTGGAAGACCAGGAGCCCCATTATTTCCCAGTCACAGCACTCCATTTTAAATGGATGCTGTTGTTACTTCAGTATATATGGAATTGTACCTTAATGTAGGATGTTACTATTTATGGAGCTTGTGAACCTCTGATTCAGTCTGGACTTTCATGGACAGGATTGTTCTTCTGTAGTGTAGATGTGTCTGTGTGTCCCTTGATAGCCTTTTACAGATGAGGTTGAGTCATGCCCAGTGAAAGTTGGATAAGATACTTCAATTACTTATTTTTTCAAGGTGCTTTTTGATCATTAGTTCTCAGACCTGTCCCAGCCTCAAAAGCAGTCATGCTTTTCCACGAAGACACATTTTTTCCACCTTCTGAGGTGCAGCCAGACAGCAGAAGGAGCCCGTATCTGTAGCCATGGCAGCCAGTAATTTATTGCTCCATATGGCTGGTGTGGCAGCAGCTGCTCTGGTTTAAGGAGGTCGGGACATTGGGACATTTAAGAAACAAAACAACACCCCAACTATAAAACCTTCTGAAATGGTTTTGTACAGTAATAGTAGGGTTCTCTGTAAGCAGAAGGAGAGCCAAGGGGGTTATATATTTATAACTTTTATAGCTGTTGTTTGAATCAAAGCCATTATTTCAGCGGGGAAATAAGTTTATGTCTCTCTTTGTGATGGTTTTACCTTTTTCCAGTGTTGTGGCTAGTGTTTTAGGAAGCAGATAGTATGGAGGGGCAGCGGGCCAGGCCGTTCCACCCAGGTGATGAGTGACCCCCTTGGATCTGGCCTGCAGCAGGTGCTGACCATCCATGGCAGGAGCAGGATCCACCCCACTGCTTTTGGATGCATTTTAAGCTATGCTGAGAGAGAAACTGTATTGCCCAAATCAGATGGCAGTGCTGTGTTTGTAGTAAGTGCGCGTTGTGAGCGGCACTCGTGGAACAGAAATGCAGCTTTAATTTCAGTTTGGGTGTGAGAGTCCCTTGCTGCTGAGAAATGGTATAGAAGGGCTCTTGGATGTAGCACTAAAGTTTTTGCAAATAGGCTTTTCATAAACGTGAATCTTTTTATTTTCATTAGGGGACCATTTTAATTAAAATGAAACTGGAATGTTTACTCTGCTTCCTGTAGCTGTGATTGTTTTCTTCACTGTGTGAGCACATGTATAATTTGCTCTAAAAGAAATGTCAGCAGTTTCTGATTACCTTGTGAGTCTTACTCAACAGCTTGATTTTAATTGGGGGGAGGAAATATTTTCAGGGTGCTCCAGGGAGGTCTGATGTCTTTGGGTAACAGGAGGGAAAAGGTGCTATCTTTGGTACAATGTTAATTGCAATAATCATGCCTGTGGGTTTAAAATAAAAGTCCTTAATTTCTTACCAGTGTTGGGTGTTTTTCAGTCATGTCAATGAAATATAACCTGTTTGGTAATTAGAATCCTTCAGCTGTGCAACCTTTTGGCTTTGCTGCATCCATATGTTTATAAGCATCTAAACAGGGTGATTTTTTGGAAAACAGTGATTGAAAGTAGGTGGGTGCTCTCAAATCTCAGGAACTAAGGAAGAATTGTTTTTGTTCTGAGGGTGGCGAGGCACTGGCACAGGTTACCCAGAGAGGTGGTGGATTCCTTGTCCCTGGAAACATTCAGGGTCAGGTTGGATGGGGCTCTGAGCAGCCTGGTGAGGTTGAAGGTATCCCTGCTCCTTGCATGGGGTTGGACTAGACAGCATTTAAAGGTGAAAACTCTACCATTGGGGTTGGATAATGGAAAGAGAAAGCTGAGCATGTAGGGAGGAGTTTATCCATGCCTTCAAATACATTCTCTCTGATCCCAGATGTCGACCAGGATTTGTAAGTAATAGATATTTATGTAGGTCAAGAGAATCTCTTTCTTGAAATTTTTTGTAATTGTATAATATGACAAGAAGTATCTGTAGCAGAATAATGTGTTCTGGATTCTTCAGTGGCACAGCTCCTGAAACATTCCCTTAGCTTCTTTTTGTTTTGATCTACTGTGAGGAGGCACCTTCAATTACTTGAGTTGCTGAAATGCCTTTTGGGTCCTGCAAAGTGTTTCAGAGATGACCAGTTTTTGAACCTTTTTGGAGCTTAGCCAATACCTTGTATTTTAATATTGTCTCCACCATCAGAGTTAATGATCTCAGTCTCCTCTGCTCATTCTCTGGGGTTTTGTTTCCTCCTGCTGATTATTTGAAATAAATAAATAAGTAGGAAAACAACGAGTTTCTGTGTGTTAACAAGGAGGAATGACTAAGAGAAAAATGAGGGTAAAATACTGCTTATCATAAAAGACTGTATCTCTGGAGGCATAAATTGGTATTCATTAAGTTGTTTGCCTAGACTTCGTTAAAAGACGTGCTTGAGGAGCTGTCTGAGCAGTGTTTCTGTGGAAAGCAAGTCATCCTCTTCGTGACTAGATACACCTAGATGAGCAGGAGAGACCAGAAAGTAACACTAAATGATGGATTGGGAGCAGCCTTGGCAGTTAGGAAACAACAGACTATGAAATGTTTTTCAGAAGTAATAATATTTAACACTTAGCTGTAAAGTTATACTGATCCAGCTCTTCTTCCCAAATATGCAGGTCTCTTTCACATCTGCAGAAGTCTTATGATGAGATTAGATCAGTTGCGGAGTTTTAAAAAATGTTTGTGTTCAATTTCTGTAATTTCTCATTCAAGGTATTCAGGGTCCCTGGGGTTTTTTTTATGATTTCTGTAGCTGGAGGTTTAAGATCTTGCCTGTGATGATTATGGTATCCTGCATGCATAATCTTACTGGTATCCTCTATGTATCATCAGATACAGGGAAGCAGTTGCAGACCAGTGCTAGGTAATCATAGCGTGGCCCAGTCTTGCCGTACCTGCATTCTTCCAAAAAGTCAGTTTTCTTTTGATTTTTGTAAAATGTGACAAACACAGCTATTTCAAAGACCTTGGGGAGAAGCTGGGGCTGCAGTTTGAGATGAGGTTTTGCTACTGTGCTGGCATCTTTTATTATTACCTTGATCTGGGACAGTTGCTTCCAAGGGAATGTGTGTGTTAATTATCATGGCGTTTGTGGCTCTCTGCTCTTTATCTTAAATCATTAAAAAAGTAATTGCACAACATAACACTAGCAAAGTGCTTTCACTGTTTGGAGAGTGAATACTCTGTGTCAAGCTCTTGTGCAACTTTTCTGATATTCAGCATTTTTTCTTTCTTTCTTTGCAGATTAAGACCCTTGATTTCAACCCAGTTTGCTAAGAAGGCTGCCACCGAAGAGGTATGAAAAGTCCAGCATTTCTCCTGGTGCAACAGGTTGAGTTTGGCAATTCCCACAAGCTGTTTTCAGCCTGGCTCTGGTCATGTGGTAGATAAGGGTAAAAGAAATGAGTCTTGCCTGTCTGATCAGGCCGGGAGTTGGTTACTGTGAAGACTGCAAAGCTGAGATCAGCTGTTTTCTAACCCAAACTTGCCCTTACTTATCCATTCGGAACATTAGCACAGCCTCATGATGCTTCATTGGACAGCAAAAAAGAGAAAACTCCCTGAAAGCATCTAGAAAGGTCCATGCCAAATAAATGGTCAGGAGGGGTGGGAAAGAGCAGAGCTTGTGCCTCTTTCTCAGCACTTGGACTGTCCTCACAGAGAAGAAGGACTTTGCAAACTCCACTTCTGTGCGGTCACAGCTGGCCCCAGGGATGGGCTGGGCTTCTGGCAGCGACCAGTGTGGAAAGAGCTTACCCTGTAGAGCCTGGCTTACTCTCTGCTTTCTTTGTTTAGTTTGAAAATGTAATAGTACCACAGAAAAGTTGGTGCTGGTAACTGGCCACTGCCAGAAGCCCTCCTTGGGTGACTTTTGCACCTCCCAAAGGGATCATGATTATTATCAGATAGTGAAACCAGATAACAGTGATAGCTGCTTTCTTTCACTGTTATTTTCATACTGTACAGAGTATTCACAGGCTTTTGTGTACAATGAACTGTCTCCTGCATATCTAAAAATTCAGTGTACTAAAGGTATTTGTCCCTCTTGCCCATGAACATGTGACACTGACACATTTCTGAAAGTGAACCAGTTCCCTTGGGTAGTTAAAAACCTTTGACAATTGCCCATCCATACATAAAGCTAAGTGCCAAACTCCAGTCCAGGACGTCTGGAAGTAAATTCAGAAAGTTCTATTTAAAGGTGTTGACTGCCTTATTTTTAAAATGACTAAAAGTCATTGATTTTCAGAAACAGTTTGATATCCTGCCTAGGGAAATACATTTTCACTTCTTATTCTGTGCTCATTAGAAAACTCTGCACATTTTTAGAAGTACAGCAGTCTGGAAGTGGACATGATAATTAGAAGAAGGTCACATTTTAATTAGCATGGTGCAATTTTAAAAAATAATGACTCAGTTGTAGCTCCTTTATATTCACCCACTTTTTCAGAGCAGATGGATACTTTTAAACATATAAACTGATGTATATTATGATGCTGATTTGTCTCAAACGGTTGTGTCTATTTCTGCTTATACCAAGATGGACTCAATTTGATCACTCTAGAGGCAAAAGCAGTGGTAGGAAATACAAACTGAAGGGAAGTTCCTCTAAATAAAATGATTAATTTGAGCATTAAAAAATCATGAAAACCTGTCTTTGACTGATCTGAATATCTAAATACTTGATTTTCTATTAAAATTAATGGGTGTCTTTTGCCCTATTAATGAGCTATTGGAGCAAACCCTGAGGTGATTTTGAAAAACTCAGGCAGATTCTTTAGGTTGACTATCATGGTATATGACAAGTTCAGGAACAGCTTTGATGTTTGAATAATTAGACTATCAACTTTCTGGTACAGGGATTTTCTCTTACAGTGTATCTCTGAAGTGTCTGGAGTTACATGGATTCTGGGAGCTACTGCATCCCAAGTAAATACATTTATAAATAAATAAAAATAAACTGCAGCATTTTATCAGAGCTTGCTGCTGATGGGATTGGAGAACATGCAGCAGTACATACATAATTGTGTTCTGTAATTTAAAACCTAGAGCACTGTGGCACTTTTCTCATGGTATGGACCAGAGGAGTTGGGGTTTTTTGGTCTCCTTTGGAACATTCATTTTTAGAAGCACCTCACCCCTGTCCTTCCAAGGAAGTGGTCCCAGTCTTTTCCATCTTCTTTACTAGGGAAGATGACTTGGTGCTGGTAACAGCTGACTGCTGACAGGTACTGTCAATACTCCCTTCTCAGAATTCTTCACATGACAACACAGCATTCATGGTTAACCTTTAACATTCTTGAAGTTGCTACTAATTGGCTGGTTTTGTGTGCCATGGGCTCTAGTGTACAAACCCCAAACAGTCAAAGTAGAGACTGGGTGTGGAAAGTACCCTGTTACAGAGCTGATGGAGGTAAAGCTCCTGTGATGTTTCTTCCCTGGATGAGAGAAGGAGGTGGAGCTCCAGACTGAGCACACCATGAAAATGAGAAGAAAGATCAGAAAGACCAGAGTCTGGGCTGTGCTGGCACAGACTGTGTTGCTGCGTCCTGCCCTGTTCCCAGATCTCTCCTTAGTGAGCCAAAGACAATATTACCTACTCCAAATTCACCTCTATTCCCTTGTGGTGTTGCCCTTTCTCTCCCTCCATGCTGTGTCCTGCCTAACCTTGGAGCAGCTGGGGAGGAACACGTATGGAAGAGGTCCCGTCAGTGATTGATTCCCAAGTTAGTGTTTGGAGATCATTATTCTGATGAATTCCATAGGTATTATTACAGGTGCCAGTGTGTATTATCAACTGAGTGCTCTGCCATCACATTAAGTGCTGTCTACAGAGTGCTATTTGTTCCACAGCTCATTGCGTCGCCAAATAAATCCAACCAGAGCTGTCAAAACTAATACATGTTGGGTTTTTTCTGATTTGAAGGGTACATTTTTGCTATCATTAAATTGTCAATAACGTTGTTATTTTGTAATGGGCCTGATGTGAGTTGAGCACACCGTGGGAGAGGTTTGTAAGTTTTCCCACAGAGCTCTACTGAGGAGCCTTCGCGCCCAAATTTCTCTTCCCCTTGTGCTTACCAGAGAATCCTTGTTCTGCTGTTACCATTACTGGATATTTCAGTTGCCTGGTTCTGGACTAAGTGAAAACTGTGTGGTTTTGCCTGACTTTCACTCAGACTTTCATTAGAACAGCTGAACCTGTAGCACTGGACGTGAACTTCCGTCTCTGCTGTCCCTATTGTTTGGAACTGCTAAAGTTCTCTGCAAATACTGGACCAAAGGAAGGGCTGCTCTACTGTTCTCTCTTCTTTTATGCAGGTTACCTTTCCAAATGCACAGGTTGAAGCCTCTGATGTAGAAAAACCAGCAGCTGTGCTTGTGGAGAGTGGCCCTGTAGCTTACAATCCTGATGAGGAGGTAGAAGAGGAAGAGGTAGAAGAAGATGAAGATCACTGCATGAGCGCCTTGCAGTTAATGGGAGGAAATGGTGAGCTGGGGTTACCATCCCCTGGTGCTGTGGGCTTTGTTCTTGCAGGGGTGGGGACATGCAGGGTTCCTCTGCTTGTCCCTGTCCCGGAACTCCTGATGCCCTTTCAGCACTGCCCATTCCTATGGGAAGCCTGGAATCACTCTTGTCTGAAACCTGACCTTAGAGTCTCCTCCTGAGGAAACTTTGCATCTCGAGCTTTAGGCTAAGAGGGCTTCTCAAGAACAAACTGAAGTGTGAGATGTGTTCCAGAATTAGGTTTATTAAGGTGGATCTGAGGAGTTAGGGGGTCAGTAACCCCTCCATTAGCAGTGCCTGTGGCCCCCTGAGCCTCCCCTCCCTACTCCTTGTGCCTCCTCAGTGGAGGCTGCAGTGATGTCCAGGTTGTCCATGAGCCCTGGGGATGTGTCTGTCCAGCTCAAAAGAGAGCAAATCATCACACTCTGTTTCTAGGGAAGGTGTTAGGAGGAAGCAATTGTTCCCCAAGTGCAGGAATGGCATTGGTGGTGTACGTATGGTGCACAGATGTGTGCTAATTTCTTTGGGTTACCCAGCAAAGCCACTGGTTTAATTAGATTTCTTTGCTGGCAGGAAAAGGCAGTCTCCTCTCCGCTGTGGTTTTTCCTAGCTGGACACATCCACATTTATCCTTTATTAAAAACTTCCCTTTAGAAGTTAAGCTTTGAAAATACACAAAATTATTTTTAAAATGAGAGCTGCTAATTATGGGTTGCAAAGACTCAAGATGGGAATAAGTTTCCTACTGAAATGTTACTGCAAAAATCTTTCCATCACTATTCATTTAGCTTTCATAGACAATATGTAAACATTTCACAAAAGTGTCTGTTGCTTTTAAATTGATTTCTCTGCTGGAAAATAATTGCTGAACCGTAGGAAAAACAGTTTGTTGCCTGCATTTATTATTAGAATAACGTTCCCAAGAAAAGGCACCCATGTGGGGGAGGGTGGGTCTGTGTTTATTAATAAACCCCCCACAAAAATAGAATAAAGGTCACTGGGTTTTTTTTCCTTTGTAAATGTTACTAATTTTGAACCATTCTGAGAACATTCCAGTATTCCCTGTCTGGTCTGGACAACAGCTGAAAAATTAGAGTTAAAAAATAAAAATGAAAACGAAAAGGAAAGGAGTATTCCCAGAATTTGAATGCAGGTGTGCAGAGCTGCTCAGCACAACAAATAACTATTTCCTAGCTGCTTTCTCTATGGATTTTAGAGCAGTCTGCCTGGAATAACTACATGAATTACAGATGGTGAACTTCACCCATTCTACACAAATCATTATAGATTACACTTAATTCTGCTTCTGAGCATTTGCTTGTCTCTTTGGGTGAGATGTTGTCCTGTATTGGATTTGGAATATAAAGCTTAACTTTCCTCAATGCTCATATGCAATTATCCATAGGTCCATCTATACAGCAGAAAATATCTGTGTCAGTGCATTCAGAAGCACTCAGAAGAGAAATGGGTGCATTAGAAACATACAGACTTGCCTTCTGACACCCAGCACACAGTCTATGCACTCAGCATTGTTTAAGAAAACAATGTTTAAGAGAAACAAGTTTAAGAAAATTGGATTAAAAAATCTGGGCAAAAGTTTTAAGTCTAGAAGTAAGAAGATAAGGGAGATCTGAGTCAGATGCTTTGGTCAGGATTCGTTCCATGACTCTTTTGATGTTGATGGGAACTCTGAGCTATCTCTGAACCCTTGCAATTTCAGCTCATAAATCCATGAATAATATAAACAAACCAGCTTTTTCCTTCGTGCCTATGTCTAGTGGAAAATGTGCCTACTTGTGAATGTAATGCTGGTGCTTAACAGCCACTGTGTGCCAAGTCACTTGTGACAATCAGGCTTGATCACCTTAGCCTCTAAATTAAACCAAGTATTTCATATATACATGTGGCAAGTATTCCTAAATGAGGGTCTAGTGACAGGTGAGAAGAGATATTTACACGTACATGCTTAAATAATTTTATTTCTTTGAGGGAAGTACATTCAAGAACTTATTTAGGCCTAAAAAAATAGATGATTTTTAAAGTGCTTGCCTAAGGCAAAACTTACTATGTAGTTACATAGCAAGAAAATAATCTTGAAGAAGCAATACTTCTATTGTGTCTTCCATCTACCCGAAGTATTTGCATTTTTATATGCCCTTGTCTTTGTGTGTTTCAGATTATGGCTGTGACATGGATGAAGATGATGGCTATTAGGTCCATTTACTTCCAGGGGACATGGACTGTGTCTTGTTCTCAGCAAATCTTCGGTCTTCAAACTGTATGAATAGTGAAAGAAGCTGTCTATGGTCAGCAAATGTAATCGAACAATCCTTACTTTTGTAAAGTGAATTTGAGGTTGGCATTGGGTCTGGTCAGTTTACATTGACCCATAACCCAGCAATAACCGGTTTGGATTCCTACTTGAATTTATTTTTATTTTGGTGGATCATAGTTGGAGAATTAAATTAATGAGAGTAATGTTTCCAGAGCACAAAAGAAAAGAGACAAAACAGATTTGTGCGTGAAGCCTGTGCAGCTGAAAGCAGCACATCTCTTATTTATGTGAATCCCACTAGGCATACTGCTGAAAGGAAGTAGATTGAAGGACAGGGCCTGTTGATTATTTGAGTGCAGGGGTCGTCTCATCATGCTACAGCTGACAGAAAGAAGGGTTTCCAACCTGGGTTGTGAATGCGACCGTGTTACTGTACACGAGCTCCCTTACCCAACCCTATCAAAAGTTAATGACTAGTTATATATTTGCAGAGCAGTACTGGTTTTCTGAAACAGAGTAAATACTTCTTTATATTAAGCAATTCATAGATTTCTTAAAATATCTGACAGTAGAAGGTAGTGCTGGCAGTGAAGAATTGTCTTCCACTGTGAGTTTCTCCTTCCAATGCGGTTTTTGTGGAAGGAGGGAGAAGAGTGGGTTGGGTAGGAAGTGTAAGGAGCAAGGAGGCAAATACGCTGTGCTCATGAGCTGTTGCTGGGCATCCTTAGGGACAGCCAGTTCTTCTTTAGGCTGGTGTTGCTGCAGGAGAATCACTCTGGCCATCTCTGTGGAGCTGCTCTTGCCTGACTAAGTTAGAGTGAAGGTCTGCTCCCAGGAGCTGCTAGTCTCTAAAAACAGTTGAAAGAGAGAGAAAGCTGAGCTTTTTAATAAATAAGCTAGCATCTGCTTTGACTGAATTTAATTTAATGTAATTTGCTTAACATTCACTGGGTAAATTAAAGGTCACCATGCAGCAGTCTGACTTTCAGGGCTCAAATCCCACCCTTGAACAGTCACTGCTATGTGAATAAAGCTGGAGTTCCAGCCCTGTGTGCCCCAAAATGTCAGCAGGCAGGTCCTCTCTTACAGATAGATCAATTCTGGCAGTGCCATGAGAGCAGGGGTCAGGAGTGGAGCCCCTGTGGGCAGATCCCACCCTGGTGCCTCTGACCTGCCTTCCCCTGGTGGCACTGCTGGGCCCGAGACTCTCGGCTCTGTGGGAAAGGCACTGCACTCTGGATCACACTCTTGATGTCTGCAGCTGATGTTTCCATCTCTCTCCCTTATCTGGTGACAGTCATGAAAACTGTAGTGCTGCAGGCTTGTCTTAACACCAGGGAAAGATGGATACTTATCTTACCAGCGTGGTTTCTGTTCAGCTGTGTCTCCTGGCCGGGTCTTCCTTCCTACCTTTTTTTGAGGAGCACTAGTTACTAGAGCACCATCCATCCTCCTGCTACAGAGAATGGATCGTGGCAGGAAGAGGAGCTGCTTCAGGATGCTCTGCCAGACAGGGTGATGATGGTGGTCACATCTGAGGTCATCACCAAAGAGGGGAAGGGCCACATGGCCTTCCATACTTCCATTCTTCTCTGTCCCTCTTGGTAGCTTGCGTAAGATGGATCATGCAAGTCGAGCAAGAGTGAGTGCCTTTTTTAGTAGCAGACTTGATACTATTTGGCTGATAAATGTGGTTTGGTGGGTTGTATCTGTGAGGAATTTTTGAGCCCTGTATAGGAGTATTTCTGTAATGACTTCTTAGAAGCAGACCTTGGTAACAAAATTGGTGTGGTAAGGCTACTGGAAAGAACAGCTCTTCTGAACCAGATTCCAGTTACTTAGTTTGCAGCACTTAAGTGGAAAGAAGAGATTTCTTATAATTCTTAGGAGAAAAGCTGGCGTTTTCACCGAAAAGCTATAGGTTTTTTTCTGATACTTTATAAATACTGCACAGAAACTGATACTGAGGAGATAAACCTTTCTACCTCTCTTTTATCTACACCTTAAAATAAAAGTGTGCTATAAGCAGACAGTTTTTTAAAAAGTGGTTTGTTTTATCAAAGTTTGTGCTCTGCAAGTCTTTGAGACTGTTGAGTTTGATTGTTTGGGTTTGAATTAATCTTCCATAGCACTGCTACAAATATACTCTCAGTATATTCTCAAGGCTTGGGTTTTATTCCAAGGTACACAGTATTCTCTATGCAGGAAATAAACATGCATAAATAAACATGTGTATGACTCATGTAGGTCGAGTGCTTTTCTCAAATGCAAGATGTTGGCTCTTAAAGAAACCGCTAAGATGAGTATTGCTCAGATGAATATTGCTGAGGGTCTTTCCTCCACTCTCCTGGTTTGTTCCCCCAAAGGATCCCAAACCTGCTGCCACGGTAGTGATGTTGTGTGTGGGAGCTGAGAGCCCACCCCAATAACCGCAGCTAGGAAATTTGAATTTCAGTAGTACATTGTGTTGCTGAGATCATTGTTTTGTGCACTGCAAGTAGAGGGTTGCAATTTTTGAATGCTCTCATATGATTTGATTAGGAAAGACCATCAGGCAGTCTGCTGGAAGAGCAAGGAAAAAAAAATACCTACAATTCCATAGCATCTCAGTATTGCTGGTGAAGTTAATGGCATGGTTTCTGTACAGGATTCCTAAAGAAGGGATACTGGATAGGCAGACTTCACTCTGAGCTTCTTAAGCTATAGTGGTTATGTACATTTTTAATTTATTGGTGACTTACCAGGATTTTTATAATATTCATTCCTTCTTCATTTAACTAAGCTCAGGAAATGTAAACAGATTTGAACATGCTAGTTTCTGTTTTTATAGCTAGTCATTAAAATGTAAAAGGATTAACACTGCATTAACTCTGTTTACTACTGTCGACGTATCTGGACAATTTTGTTGTGTATAAGTAAGCCTGAATTCACTTGGAGTAATTTGTATCCTGCTTTTCTCAGGATTCTGATTATGATGTAAAGAGCTTATAAGGCTTCAACATTTGTTGTTTTTAGATCATCTTCCTTGAAGCCACACAAGCTGTGTATCATTGGGTTTGTTGCAGAAAGCACATCTCTTGCTGCAAGTCACTTTGCTTGACAGGCAAAACCCTCCAGCTGTTGCATCCAGCTTGTTTGCCATGCAGCCTTTTAACACTCTGGTATTGTGGGAGTAAAAAGAGAAATAAGGAAAATAATGGGCTTCTTCACTGTGCTGAGTGCATTTTCAGTGTCTTAATCATCTATGACATTTCTTTAAAATCAGTGTGTTTAGTACCGCAACTTTTAAATGGTGCCAGACAGCCTTGTCTTGAGGGTTAAACATGTTCATCGAAAAAGTCCTTGCCATGCTGATGACTTGTGTTCTTTGGATTGCATTGAAACCCCAATTGCAGATGTGTACAGTTAGAGTTTGCCTAATAAATGTTCTGTTTCTTATTTTTGTGTTGAATCCTTGTATTCGGTTCAGTTAGTGCCAAGGAAATGAAATCTTTTTGATGTAAGCATACGTACCATCCTTCCACATCCACGAGTCATGTTAACCTTTTTTACTGTAATATATTTGCTGTAAATAAAAAATAAAACCTTTACATTGCCCATCTGTTACTGTGATGCCCTCCTGATGATTTCTGATTTTTCTGTCTTCATTCTTTAAAATGTTCTGTTTTGATTGCTGCGTGATTGGTTGGTCGTGGCCAAAATTTGTCATTCAGAGCTTTCTTTTGTCTCTAAAAGGGAAGACACAGCTAATGAGACAAGTGGTTTTTACAAGATACTGTTCCACTGATAGATGTAGATACTTTCTGTAAAGTGCATAACATTAACGAGGCTTTTCCACTAAGCTGTATAATTAACTGACTGTGGGAACAATATATGGTGTGTGTATTTAGTGGAACTGTTCCAGTGCTTTTTTCTGAAAGTTGTATCTTGATAAATAAGGTGTGTGCTGAGTTAAAAATCATGTTATTTTATCAACATCTGGCCACCACAGTTTGGAGACAAAAATCCACATCTGCCCTTTGTACAGATGGGTGTTTGTTCCTTTTAGTTTTTGCTGGAAAAAGAGGTACTAACTGCATCCTCAGGAGTGTCTCCTGCAAAGTTTTGGCCTATAAAACGATGATTAACAGTAGATTTGATAAGGCAGTATGTGTCATTCCAGCATTTCACCGTGTTCCCATAGTGTGATCAAGGCACACTTCTGCTCTCACTGACACTGGGATGTTTTTATCTGAATTTCTCTTCAACTGTTCCAGCCATTTCCACTGGGAGTTGGGAACTTCTCCAGCAATGTCCGTCACAGATGCCCTCTCCCTGGTAACATCTGAGCTGTTAAAAAGTACTGACCGCCTTGGCCTCATATTTTCTGCTGTTCCCAAGCTGTACAGCTCTTGGCTTTGTCCTCTAATTTTTCTCTTCTGTGCCACACCAGGCTTTCATAACGAAAACCATTCTGTCCCCACAGCTGCATTCATCAAATATGCCTCCTCTAATGGTCTCAGAAGTTAAATAACGCTAATAAAGCTGAAATCCTACAAGGTTTTTTATTACCTTCATTTGTCACCAGTAGGTCATAGCACATTTGTTCCTATGTTTGTGTTTTGTAATGCAGAAGAGGCTGTTACAGTTTTCTACTCCCATCTCGTCTATAAGAAGAGTTACAGCACATTATTCAGTATTTTTTTTTGCCCACCCTGATACCTGGCAGTGATCTTGGTGAGTGGTGGTTGTTTAATGAAAGGGGTTAAGTACATGAGAAAGGAGGCTCCGTGAGAATTCAGGACTTAGGGCATAACAAATTTACTTGGTGAGTTGCTTCATTGTAGTTATTTTTTTTTTCTTACAGGACCTGTTGTGCATTCTCATGGAAATTAGGGAGGCCCATACAGTTCATAAAAATGCAAAATGACATTCCCTTCTTGCCATGGGACTCCAGGAGCACAGGATTTAATGACTTGTAGCCTGAACTGTGCATTTGTTACTGTGTGGGAGGGCAGTAAGTGGCACAGTACTGGGCATGGGGATGGCAATCACTGTGTTATCCATGTCCATTGCCAAATTGCAGCAAGAATGCTTTCTCACTGCTCTCAGTGCTTCTAGTAAAGTTTCTCAATTCTTTAAAAGCAGAAAAATACAGTAAATTAAAGGAATTTGAACAAAGCAATGAAAACAAAGAGGACCAACACTGATTTCCAGGTGATTTTTCTCCAGTGCTCTTCTGTGGGAAAAGTAAAAGGGATTTGTATGAAGATACTAAGAGGGGCAAAAGCTGCATCTTGGCAGCAGCAGAGGTGGGGCAGGGTTGTCCATTTTCCACACAAGAGTTCCAGACTCCTCTGTTTCATGGTATATCCTGCATGATATTCATCATTTATAGCCTGAGCAGTCCACTGGAGGGTGTTGAAAGAGGTAGGACACCAGGCCAGATGAGGAAGAAGGGATGGTGAGGTATCATTGTTTCTCGAGTGAAAAAAAAAGATTTATTATTATGAGTGAGTTTAAGGGTTGTAGTTTGATGTTAAGGAGAAAAGCTGCAGTAAAACCAGAAAGATGAGGGAATATTCTTTATAATGGTGTGCACTGGACTGTGCAATAGGCAGTGAGCATCAGGCAGGAAAAGCTTTGCTGGTTTACATCACTCAAGGATCTGTGCTGTTACCAGCAGTCTCTAGAGGTGGTAGCAGTAGTGAGGGAAGGGATAGAAGTGCTCTGGGGTAAAACCAAAGTACTGTGGGTAAAACCAGTCCTGGAGTAAAACCAGATACTGTGCTAAGTCCAAAGCGCCTTCTTACTCTGTCAAGCCTTGCCTAATAAGCAGCAAAAAGGAGTTATGTATTCTGCTGCTTTTAATATAAATGGGGATGGCTGAGGTTGTCACAACTTTCTAGGTGGTCACAGACTTACTCTGATGTGGATGTGTTGTAATGGAATAATGGTTCTTCAGCACAGCGTTGTGTCTGGGAAACAGATAAATCCTTGTATGGGCTGTGATTCCTGCCTATGCTCTGGGCGCTCAACAGAGTCCAACAAACACCAGCACCATTCAGGTAAGATTCATGGGTTGGCATGGCATAAAATACAGCTAAAGCAAATGTTTTCAAAACTACTCACTGCTTTCAAGCAAACTCTTTTATGCCAGGCCACTGAGAAATTGTTAGTTACTGCTGCATGCTGCATTAAATCAGTAGGACCTACCATAGGCTCTGAGGTCTCCAACAGCAAATCAGCACGATGTGAATCATTGTGTATTCTTTCTGGACCATCAGGCACCACGAGGAAGAGTCTGAGTGTATTTTCTGCCTGTGGTAAAATGAAGGATCTTTCATCTTGTTCATCTTCCCAGTATAATTTATGTTGGTTCAGAGTTGCTGGCTGCACTGCATTAATAAGATGCCATCTGAAACACTTGGCCAATGCTCTTGGCACACGTGCGGGTGTGGACTTTCTGATCTCCCCTGGCCTCTGGGTGGGTAAAAGGTCTCTGTCAGCAGGGGTAGTGCCAGCCCTGTAAAGCTGCCCAGCAAGACCTCAAATATTGTCTGTGGATGGAGCACCGAGTGAAGGGGGCTACACCAAAGGTGAGATGTGACAGTACATGAGTGAGAAGATTATGAATTTTATGAGTGGGAGAAGCCATTGCACTAATCACTGTGCAGAGAGGCAGTTTGGGGGTCCCAAGGGCTCCGTTCGGCCCGTTGGTCAGTCCCATCTGTTAATCTACCACAGCAGGTATGAAGCTCAGAAAGAGAGAAGCAATTAAGGCCATCTGTGACACCTCAAGTGAAGATCAGCAGTAGGCAGGATGAAGACACAGACATTACAGGACTTAGCAGAGCTTTGGAAGGCAGGCTGTAGCTCTGCCAGGGTAATTTCAAGCCTACTTTCACCATCAGGCTTAGCTGACATTAAATTCTTGTTTATATCTTAGGTTGATAGGGCCATAGGGTGGCTTGCTATCCTAGAAAGTGCTTTGGGGAGTTTTGGTGTGGGATGTATATGTTTTTTTAAGTTACTCCCTCTACTGCCATGTTTGGAAGGACTGTGCTTAGGATTGTAGCTTTTCTTCTGAGCAGAGTCCCCAGTGCTCAGCAGGAGTAAGCAATCACTGCTGGGGAGCAGAGATGTTAAATAAGACAAAAAGCAGGGGAAGGTAGCACAGAGAATTATGGTGAAACATGGAGTGTGAAAGTATCAGTTGATCCAGGTATCAGAGCCAGGGATGTCCCACATCAGAGGTGAAGACACGAGCAGCAAGTGAAAGAGACCTGGTAAGCTGTGACCTGAAACTCCTCCTCGTTTCAGCTCTGAGATGGGCTCTCTGTTCCCTAATCCTGCCAAGGGGGGTGGTGGAGTCATCTCAGGTGGCTCCCCATCACTTGCCTTACTCCTTGCCATTAACTGCTCACAGGGGCATGAACCCAACTTGTTCTCCTGCTGGTGATCACAGCCAGATCCTGCCCAGTTCTGCAACTCCACAGGAAAAGGGACAGCAGCAACAGCTCCTTTCCCTGGAAAGAGCAGTGCTGTCCCTTGGGGTTTCAGCCATGCTTTTGCTCAGTCTGGCTGATTGCTGTCCTTGATGATCTCACCAAGATTTTTTGTCTCTTGTTCAATTTCTGCGAAACTCAAGGAAGTGAACGTGAGGGCTGAGGGAATCTAGCACCACCAAGGGATTTTGGCAAGTGCACGTAGACCATTAGCATAAATGTTGTCTGCTCTTCTCTGTAATGTACCAGTCACTGGTATTTTTGGAAGAGAAGGATGCTGAAAAAGAGTTCCTGGAAGTGCTACTTTCAGTTGCTGTATGTTAGGCAAATATCATGAGAATAGAAATTGCATTATTTGTACAAGGAATATTCAAGGGGCTGAAGTGTTCAATCACTTTAATTAGCCATGGGAGTGAACTTCATCAACTTTCTGTGGAAGAACAGCAGATTGTTGCCATTGTCTTTCTAAATACCTGTCCTGTTTTCCCATTTGTATATTTCATTATAAAATAAAATATTAAAGCTTTAAAAACTCTTCATTAGCTAGCAGATGGTTTTGCAAGTCATTTTAATGAGATGAAGAAAACTTTAATGGCAGACATTTAAAGTTGTGTTTAGACAGACTATTGCCATTGGAAAAATCTAGTGAATGTTTTCTCCGTGTTTTTGGCAGAACCTGGCACCAGATTATGTACTAGGAAATAGAAGAGGATGATTTATACCAACCAGTTCCCTCCCAAGAGAGGTTCTACATAGCGTAACATTGTTGAGTTCCACAGTCACATGTTGATTTACAGAGGTGCAGGAGGGGAGGAAAATATCATTAACTTGATGCAGTTCAGGAGAAATGGTACATTTCTTGTATATTCACCTCATTCCCTTGCTGCAGTCAAGACATTTTTTGGGGAGCTTAGAGGCAGCCTCCAACAGGCAGTACAGCAGTAAAAATCCAGAGAAATACAAAAATACAGAGAAATTCAACTCCTTCTGGATTTCTCTGGATGTCAGCATCAGCAGCATGTGGGGATAAGATAAATGAGGCTGGAGAGCACTGAGACCCTGTCCATGCAGGATAGCCCTGTGAAAACCTGGCCTTCTTATCCCACTCCTGCTAAATTTCCTGAGGCATAAGATGCTTGTGCTGAAAGCAGATAGGAACATGGTTGACAAAAAACCCTTTCAAGGCCTTGATTGTTCTTCCAGTTCTGTATTTCTCTCTTGAGAAACTAGTGTCACATTCTTTGGAGGTGCGAGCTGCTTTACAGGAGTGTGTCCACATCCACAGCACCCAGTCCATGACAAGAGGGGTTTATATCCCTTTAAACATGTGAATTCTTGTTTGTGGTGGTGTGAGCAGTTGCTGACTCTCAGACCTGGTTCCTCCAAGGGTTGGTTTTGGCTGTGCAGAGTCTCAGCCTCATGGGAGCAGGGAGAGGGGAGCGTGTGCTGATTCATTTGCACAGCATGAGGATCGACTGTCCATGCACATATTAAGAGATGAGTCATGCTTCACAAAAGCAATAAAAAATGCCTCCTAAATGAGTAATTGCCTGGCTAACTCCTTAGGCTGTCCAACCCTTTGTTCCTCCCCTGGACTGCTGACCGTGTTACACCTGGCCAAGCTTCAGTGTCAGCTTTTTGCACTGTTGGGGACCTTTGTCCTTCAGGTTTTTCTAGGTCTGGCTGATCTGATCTCAAAAGCTTTTTTTTCAGATTTGGAAGAGCCTCACAGCTAAGCACAGGTCCTCAAGGAAAGCCTTCCCCTTTCTCTCCAGAGTGTGTAGGATCAGCTACACACCAGCAAGAAATAACATCTCTAATGTGTGTAGGAGCTCTAGTGATAGACTTGTTAGGAATGTCCTGACCAATGCACAGAAGGGAAAACAGGACAGTTTGCTGGGATATTAACATTCAGCAGAGGAGAATTTCTCTACTTATGAGCCCTGAGGAAAATAACAGTTGCTCTGAAAAGCCCTGTGAGGTTCAAAGACTTGACATGAAGTTTCCTTCCTCAAAAAGCAGCTGGCTTTCCCTGCCAACTGCTCAGGAGATCAGGGTAAACTGCCCTTCAGGATCCCAATAGTGAAGGGATGTATCAAGGGAAGCACCAGCTCTTCATCTTCTCCTCTGCTTTGTGATATTAATACCAAATAGGAAGCATCCTCTGTCATTTTGTCACCATCCCTGCAGTCATCCCCACCAGCTCCTGAGCAGCTCTTTGGTAACACAGACCCTTGTCATGTTCTGCTGCTTTCTCTGTCCAACAGTGGGTATTTCTTTGGAGCCCTGTCCTGAAAGAAGGATCACTTGCCAAGAAAAACACAATCCCTCCCTTTGCAAGGGACAGACAAGAAGCCTCTCTGCCCCCTGCCCTACATGATGAGGGCTTCTCTCAGCCCTGGCACACAGCCTTCAAGTGGCCAGGGGGCTGATGAACAGCAAATTGCCACCCACAGTGCTGTGATTCCTGCAGAATTCCAGTCAACCCACTCCTCCTGACAGCTCTGCCAGGCTTGGCACTGCAGAGGTTGCAGTTTCCAACTCTCAAATTGCAGTGCTGGCTTGTGTGGTGGCCAAGGGGGCAAAGGGGCAAGAAGGAGCCCTGCATTTCAGCTGGGTGAGGAAACACCTTTGCAGTTGGGAAGGTTTCTATGCCAGGGTTTTCTGGGAAGAAGCATACCTGTGTCTCCATGGTCACACAAAAACATACAGGGACTCACATTCTTGCTCTGTTTTGACTGTGCACCATTGATGTGGCCTATTTATCTCATTGGCTTCCAAATTCACCACTCTGTGCTCTCAGGTGTGGTAGAGCCAGCAATGTTAACAGATATAGCTATGGCAGTCCACACTCGAGGAACATTTTCCTTCATTTAGAGCCATCATCTTTGCTTGGTGACTCCCTGGGCTGCCTGTTGCTCTCCACTGAATATAAAGAAACTGCTGGTGAGTTGTTGGGACAGAGTGTCAATCTCCTAGGCACCAGGAATGAGGTGAGGAAATCCCATTCCCACCTGTCTCACCTTTCCTTTATAGTCCTAATTGTTCTGAGGAAAGGAAAGGCTGGAGTGCCTCCCTCCTGCTATTAACCAGCCACCGTGTGCCACAAAACACAACAAAAGAGCTTTTAATGTACAGCCAGGCTGACTCGTCATCGTAAAATGTTGCACCATAAATATCTCAGATTAATAATTTGTTTATTTTCCCCTTCACAATAGGCAGGGGAAGCATTCGTGAGGCTGCTAAGAAATGCTCATTGCAGCTAAATTTGGCATTTAGAACATGCTCATGCGACAGGCATCACAAAAACTTCATGAAGAATGAAGACAATGTGAAATGTCTGAAGCACATGCAGAATAAATTGCAGCTGGCCTGTTTGCCCTGCACATTTATTGATGCTGCTGCTAGTTTCTTTCTCTGGCAGTTCCCACACTGAAGCTTTATTACTGAAGTTGTGTCACATCCTGGTGCCTGTGCCTGTTTTTAATGTGGGCTCCATCTATGAAATCTGAAGTTCATGTGTGCCAAGTTAAGCCACATCCTGAATGCTGTGGGTTTTGTCCTGTCCCTTGGCTCACTGCTGTGGTGCCTGTGTCCATGTGCTGCGGCTTGGACTCATCAGAAGCCGTCCAGGGAGATTCCCAGGATGCTCTGATCCCTCCAGAATCAATTGCTCCATCTGCCTCTGGAACTCTTTTGTAAATGATGCTTCACCTCAAAGATCTCATTGTTTTCAGGCACATCAGTGTGATGGGGAAGGGAAAGGGGAGTTTGTGCCCTTCCCTGGGGCAGGGGGTCACTAAAATGCAGGGCAGGTACCTGAGGCTCCAGGAAACACTTGCATCCCACGGACAACAAGCTGTCCTCATTTCAGTTGAGTAAAACAGCAGGGTATCCCCTGGCAGCAGGAATGGACTGAATTTCTGAGTAAGAGAAATAGTTTTCAGGTCCCCTGGAAGGCTTTAAAGCTGTGCTATGGGCACATGTGGAGGGTTCTCCTTTTCACAGTGAGGTGTGTCATGGGGTCAGCTGGCAGGGGTGGCTTAAGGCACAGGGTAACTGTGTGACTGGGAATGAGGGAGATGGTTCCCATGGCAAGCTAGGGCTGCTAGATGCCAGTACTTTTTTTATTTAATTGCTCCCTGGATTTTACAAACACTTGTGATAGCGCTGCTTGAGTAAAGTGCTTTTATTGGCATTTTGCTACACCTGGTTTGTCTGAGCTGAGCATGGTTGAAGGCACCTGTGAAACCCTATAGCTGATCTCTCCCTGGAGCTGGGCACACCTGTGAGCAGGACTCTGGGGCACAAATCCCAGTGCAACACCTTCCCAGGGTAACAGGGAATCCATGTGGGTTGTGGCACTCTGACTGCAGGTTTGGGAGAGGCCATCAGCAAAGTCAAGGAAAACAAAAGAAGTTCGTTCATTTCCTCCCAAAACAGCTCTCTGGAAGACCTTGCCTGCCATGTTTGTGCCTATGGAGAGCAGAGGAAGGTGTGAACTGCCCTGGAATGTGGCAGGCAGGTGCACCTGCAGGAGCCCTAGGCAGCATCCAAGTTAACCAAAGGTATGTGGGGAGACACATCCCAGACCCTTGTATCACATGGAAGCTCTCATCATCTTGTGCTTTGTTTTTACATGACTGTTGGGGTTAGAGATTTTCCCTGCTGTTTATGACTGTTCAATTATATGGGAAAAATAGGACTCAGATTTCTCAGAAAGAGCAGTTGGTCCCATCCAAGTTCTACAGCATGTTAATATTTCTTTTAACATTAGTGTGTACATTTGTTTAGGAAGTGAAGCGAACACATTAGAGCCTTGTCAAGGCTGTCATCTGGGTCTCCCTTGACATGCAGCCCCAAACTTTGCCCCTGCAGCCAATGACCCCCATTCCAATATCCCCTCTCCTCCTTCCTCTCCTCCCCACACTTCCACATGGAGAACATTTTCTCCCTTGCTTCCCTTTGGCTATTTCAAATACAGTGTGCAGCTTGCCTGGACTGACCCTGGGGCTCCTCACTGATGCTGCAGAACTGGCGCCATGGATGTGCTGCTGTGGGAGAAGAGTCCCAGTTTCCCAGTGCAGCTCCTGTCCCAGGATAGTCAGGCTAGGGAGGTGGCCAGGGAGAGATGCAGCAGCCCCAGGATGTTTCCTGCTGCTGGAGTATTCTCTTTTGTGCAGAAAGGCAGCTGCTGTGTTTGCTACCTCAGCTAAAGCTGTTTGGATAGATACAGACTGCATTTCTAAACGGGCAGTTTTTATCCACTTTTTAACACAAAACTCAGGCCCAGGGTGAAGCTGCTGTAGAAATTCCCATGGGAATTAGTGCAGAGTCAGGATAGGGGAGTCTTAAAGCTCCTTACAGTGTTTTCTAGAGCACCACTGGAAGGGGATGGTATGTCAGCCTTAAACTGAGATTTCCTGTAATTTGTCAGTTTTCACAATTATACAATTATTAGAATGAGAATTTTCTCCATTTTTTTCCTTTGCATTTGCTGGATGCCATGAATCAGAAAGTGGCTGGAACAGTTATCTTGCTCCAATGTAATTTGATTCTCTTCCCCCAACCCCCTTAGTATTTGATGAGAAACCTTTGTATTTTCATGCTTTAATACAATCTGGCACATAATTACAAATGACTCATAGATAATCTTGGTCATGGAGCTCTCTGAAATTAGATGATAATTTAGCCTGGAATTTCTGTAGAAAGAATGAAGGAAAAGACAATTATAATTATTCTAATCAAGATATCTTTTTCTTTGCCTGGGGTATTGCTCTGTGAACTGCCAGAAGCCTGAAAGTATTTAGACCATTTCTGCTGCTCGCTGTTTCCCAGGCAAACACTGCTCAGCACCACGGAGCTGCCTCCCCGTGAAATTCCCAAAAACGCTCCTGACAGAGAGGAGGAGATCAGATGTGCGGGGGCAGGACACAGAGCTGAGAGCTGCTGGGGTGTGAGTGGGGCAGCCACTAAAATGTTCCAGGTCAGGAGCTTTGTGCAAACCCTGGGGCATCCTGATGGGAGGGACCGGATCCTGAGTGGCAGCAAGAGGGCATTTTGTGACTTCCACCACTGATTCTCACAGCACGGACAGAGGCACAGCAGCTGGCAGAAAGGAGGGCTGGGTGCTCCTGTTTGCATCACTGGATCTTGTGCATCTTCCATTCCTCAGCTTTGGTGTTAGTTTAGGAGCTCCCAGACACCTGCTGGGCTGTGGGGACAGTTCAACAAGGCCAAGTGCAAGGTCCTGCACATGGGTCAGGACAATCCCAGGGACAAATTCAGTCTGGGCAGAGGGTGGGTAGAGAGCAACCCTGAGGAGGAGGACTTAGGGTCTTGGTTAACGAGAAGCTCACTGTGACCCAGCAGTGTGTGCTCCCAGCCCAGAAGGGCAAACATAAACTGGATCAAGGGCAGCTTGGGCAGCAGGGTGAGGGGGGTGATTCTGCCCCTCTGCTCTGCTCTGCTCTGGTGAGACCCACCTGGAGCACTGTGTCCAGCTCTGGAGTCCCCCAACACAAGAAGGACATGAAGCTGTTGGAGACAGGCTGGGAGAGCTGGGACTGTTCAGCCTGCAGAAGAGAAGGCACTGAGCTGACTTTACAGCAGCCTACAGGGGCTACAAGAGACCTGGAGAGGGACCTTTTATAAGGGCATCTTGACAGGACAAGAGGGAATGGATTTAAACCGAAAGAGGACAGATTTAAACCAGATATTGGGAAGGAATTCCTTACTGTGAGGGTGGTGAGGCCCTGGAACAGGTTGTCCAGAGAAGCTGTGGCTGCCCCATCCCTGGAAGTGTTCTCGGCCAGGCTGGATGGGGCTCTGAGCCACCTGGACAAGTGGAAGGTGTCCCTGACCTGGGGAACAGGTTGCCATGGGTTGGAGGGGGGTTGGAACTAAATGATTTTTATTGTCCCAGTCCAAACCATGCTATGACTCTGTGATAGGACCACCTTGCACAACAGAAATCATGTCCTTATCCTCACTCCAGTGCCTGGGACCCTTTTGCAGAAGGGATGTCTGGCCCATGTGATGCTGAGCAAGGGAGAGTCACCATGAAGTGCAGCCCCAAAGGGGGAGTTTGTTGTGTGAGACTGACCATGGACTGATAGATCTCATGTCCTGGTCACTCCTGTGATGTGGCTGTAAATGAGAGCAGATTGGTAGGAAAATAGAGCATTTTTCTTAGGAGAGACTCAGAAGAGTGTGTCTTGTCTCACCCAGCAAAGGCAAAGAGGGGATCTGAGTTCAATCTAAAAATACTTCAAAGGGGCAGGCACCAGGGAAAATAGAAAGCACAAAAACCGAAGGATGCATGAGAATAAATAAGAATAAATTAACCATGAAGTAATCTAGGCTGAAAACTGGAAGGTTTGTTGGTATTCTGCGGAGTTTCTCCTGGTTTTATGTTCTGTTTATTTGGGAGAATGAGATAAAAGCTGCTCCCTCTGCATCCCAGAGGATGAGTCTGGAATGTAATGACCAACATGTTCATGCCAACCTCTCTGACTGTCCTGCTGCTGATTGCTTCTGGCAGCAACATAAAATTAATGTGCTTATGAACGATCCTGAGCCCTGCCCTGCACCCCTGATAGGCATCACCATCCTTCCATCCCACCTCCAGGGCTGCCTGGGGCTGGATTCTGGAAGTGTCTTCAATAGGGTCAAGCACTGGTGATGCAAAACCTCTCCTGCTTAGAAACCAAGAAATGTTGGGCCAACAGAAAAGCCAATTAAAGTGAATGCAGCAATGTCATGGGAAGAGGGATGTGATTGCACTGATTTTCATGATCACTCTTGGCATTAATTAGATCAAATACTGGGTTTTATCTGTGGTGGGTACAGGTTTCTCAGCCAGCTGTCTTCCCCTGGAGCAGCATCCAGTTCCTGCAGGGCCCATACACCACGTGGGTGGGACCCCAGGGGGCTCCAGCCTCTGGGAGATGAAGGTCTCTGGCATGCAGATGCCCTGCAGCACCCACTCCATGGGTTACACTTGAGCTTTGCCTTGTTTGTGGGCCCAGTGGAGGGGCGAGGGCTGGTGGGGTGACCTGTGAAAGCAATGAGCACGTCTCCCACCCCTCACACTGCGGGTGCCAAGTGCTGCTTGCACACATGAAACTGTGTGTTTAACAGCTGAAATCTCACCTCCTTTTTTTTCCCCCTGCACCTTTATAGCCTTGGCTTTTCCCCTGCCAGCTCTTTTCCCACCTACCACTTCCTAGCACGCATCATATTGCAGCGTCGCTCCAATCACTTGGTGAAAGAACCCACTGATGGGGACTGGGCAAAAGTCTCCCTAAAAAGAACTTGACCTATTTTGCATTTATTTTTTTTTTTTTAGCAAAAACTTTGCCTTGCTTCCTCAGTTATGATGGCATTCCCAGGTGTGTGCCAGGGTACCATGGCAGCAGAGCTGGCAAACAAAGGCCAGGTGAGATGCTGTGAATGGGCAAGGATGAAACTCAGGAATGCTAATGTGCTGTGGAAGCCGCTCTGAGGCCAGGAAGGTGATAACACTCGGTTAATTCTGTTTGCCAAGCCACCATCTGATTTTGCAGCTGTGTCCCCAGCTTTGGTTCAAACCCTGCCAGCAGTGATATCCCAGCCAGCGCTCTCCCTCCCTGTGCTGCCACAGGCTCTGCAAGGGATGAGGGCAAAGGGGCTTTGCTGGAATGAATGAAACAAGAGTTTCCCAACTTGCATTAAGATCCTCCACCCTAAAGGGGGTTATCTTCCTTTTGTAGGAGCTCAGGTTCTTGAGGATAAGCCTTGCCACACCCAGTCTC
The DNA here is from genome assembly GCA_013390105.1 of Tichodroma muraria. Taxonomy (NCBI): domain Eukaryota; kingdom Metazoa; phylum Chordata; class Aves; order Passeriformes; family Sittidae; genus Tichodroma; species Tichodroma muraria. The sequence goes on from WAAG01068033.1 coordinate 114,690, forward strand.
GATGCACTGGGGCAGCATCTTCCTGCTGTGCCAGCTCAGTTTGTGCTTGCAAAAGAGTTAAGCCTGAATGTTTACTCCTGCTGCAGGATTATGCAGGCAGCACTGTTATTCTGATGGAGCTCATTCCTTTACCCCCAGGCAGCCAGAGGAGGCTCAGATGGCCGGGGGAAGCATTTTATCCTTATTTTGCTGTGATGCTGTGCTGCCGCAAGCAGGACGGGACTGGCCTGGGGCTGGGCCAGCACAGAGGCTCGAGGAAACAGAACAGTGGTAGATTTCATGTTTCCCCCTGTATCTATTAACTGCACACTCAGGGCAGGCTGTGAAGACGGGGGGGGCTATCGGGTCTGCCATGTGGATGAGGTGTGGATGAGCTGGGATCCCCTCAGAACACTGCTCTGCTGGAGCACCATTCCCGTGAGGAAAGGCTGAGAGAACTGGGATTGTTCAGTCTGGAGGAGAGAAGGCTTTGGAGAGACCTTATAGAACCTTCCAGTACCTAAATAAGGAGAGCTGCAGAGGGACTTTTTACAAGGGCATGCAGTGACAGAACAAGAGGGAATGGCTTCAAACTGAAAGAGGATAAGTTTAGATTGGATAGTAGGAAGAAATTCTTTACTGTGAGGGTGGTGAGACTGTGGAACAGGTTGCCCAGAAAAGCCGTGGATGCTGCATCTCTGGCAGTGTTCAAGGCCGGGCTGGATGTGACCCTGAGCAACCTGGTCTGGTGGAAGATGTCCCTGAACACAGCAGAGGGGCTGGCACTAGAAGAATCTTTAAATTCCCTTCCAACACAAACCAATCTGAGCTTCTCTGATTCCATGATGCACTTTTATTTACGTGCAAACCCTCATAAACTCAGCAACAGCACGAACAAACTGGAAAGCAGATTGCATGAGGAGATCCTGCTCTGCCAGGGGTTTCTCAGGGCTGTCCTGCTTCCTGAAGCCTGTCAGAGTTGAGTTTAAGATCCTGTAGAAGTAGCAGGAGACTAAAGTCTCTGATAGATGCAAAAATAGCAAGATCAGAGAAAAATGTGACTGGATTTGGAGCAGCTGCTGGGAAACAGACTCTTTGCAATAAACTGAAATGCTCTTAGCACTTGATGTTTGTGCACTACAGTGAAAACATCCCTGGTACAGTAGGTTTATTTTAACTACAGAGGACACAACCTGTCAAACGAATGCACAGCTCCTGATTTGATCTAGTTCATTTTCATGTGTGTGCGTTTTTTCTGCTCCTTGGCAGCGCTTGTGGGGCTTGTTGAGGCTGAGTTACTTGTGCTTTTGGAAGGTGGGCTTTATGGGAAGCCACAGCTTCTGATCCCCAAGTGGAGATGCATTATCAGACAGGACAGAAGAATAAGCAGGACAATGATGGATGTTCAGATTTGCCAGCTGAGTTAAAACACTGAAGGGGGGGAAAAAAAAGCTGTTCTAAACATTTTGTTTGATCTCAATCCAGATATCTGATTTCACTTCAGAGAAATTGTGTATTTTTTAATATTTACTACACACACACACCTGAAATGTAAGTTACATTTAATTCATACTTGCTGTAATATTTATAATAAGGGATCATGTGTAAACTTTTGAAACACTGCTTCACAAAGAAAAGTTAATTTAAAAAAAAATGTTAATACTGTAGTCAAACTTCCCTTTGTCAGACCACACCTCTGGCTCCCTTTTGCTTTAACCAGCCTGACATGCATCTGTGAACTCTTTGGGTCCATCTGAATCTGCATTTTCAACTGCATAAGCTCTGACAAAGAGTTTCCTTCCTGCATTGGAGAAAGGGGCTCTGCATCCTCTGCCCCCAACGCCACCAGATGCCCCTGCTCCTCTCCTGCCTTTTGTTCTTGTCTGGGAAGTTTTTGCATCACTCCTTTGGTACAGCAGCAATATCAGAGTGTAAAATAAGAAATTGCTCTTCTGTATTGAAGCACTTGGTGGTTTTGGGGTGCAGCTGGGGTCTTACAGTGCTCCCTGCTCCTGGCTGAGCTCACATCTCTGCAGGGATAACTTCTGCCTGTCCTCCTGCTGATTTTTGAAGGAGAAAATTAATAGGCAGGAAGCCAACAGCTTTATAGAGGTGGGACTTTGTGACAGAAAGGGATTTTGGCGGTGCTATGAAAGGAAAATTATTTCTGTACAATTTAACATGAATCAATGTCTTTTGAAGATGAAAAAAAAAAGTCCACCACAACAAAACACCACCACCTGAAGACCAAAAAAAGAAAATGTGTTTGCTTTAGCATGATGGTGGTACTGCTGTTCAGTAGTGGATGCTGGGGACTGATGTTTTCGCTGCCTGGGCTGGAAGTGACCCCCATCTTCTCTGGTGGAGGGATCTGAGCAGAAGCAGGGCTAGGGGGGGTTCTGTGGGCATGGCTGAGCTAGGTGTAAGGCCCACTTGGTTCCAGACTCGCTGCCCTGTACTTTCATGGTTTGATGCTTTCTAGAGCGCTGGCACAGAGGTGTGGAACAGGGGGACCTCTCTTGTGGGCCAGGTGGGCATCTCTTTCCTCTTTGTCTGAAGGCAACACCACCTCTTCTTCAGGAAACCTCCTCCGTGTGTAACTCTTCCCTCTGTGGTAAATGTATAGGGATGTGCATGTGCTCAGCCCATCACACACAGATTTAGGAGTGAACAGGGAAAACATTTTGCCACTCTGTGGACTCAGCTCCATATAATGCAGAGGGCAAATCCACCTGGTGTCCATCTTGCTCAGCCCTTCTGTTACCCTCAAATTCCTGATTTGAATCAGGGTGATTAATCAGCTTTTCCTATGAAAATCCTATCCAGAACATGGCAAGCCAGGAATGAGGAAGTGATTGCTCATAGATATGTATCTAAATTGCTGAACTGGTACCAACCCAATAACAAAGGTGATTTTGACTACTGTTCCTACCGAAGGCAGAAGCTCCAGTGCTTTGAGGAGCAGAATAGCTCAGTCAGCAGGTACCCAACTGCAAAATTAATGATTGATTCTCAGGTCTGTATTTATTTTAAGGTGTCACCTTCATTTTGCTTTCCTCTGTACCTACCAGCTGAGGGACAACTGGGTACAGAGGAGGTGACTCCCACTCAGGGAACAAAACCATAACAGCCTCTTGCAGCATCATCCATGGACCTTGAAAAGAACCATGGAGGCACATGGTCCTCAGGCCCCAGGAGCAGATGCTGAGGGATGAATTTCAGAGGGAAGAGATCATGGCTGGGCAGATGCAGTATGTTCGCAGGCAGGGAAAGATTTTCTTTTAAATTTGATTTCTGATAAGTGGAGAAAGGGCAGGACTTCCCAAAGCAGCTAAGGGAATTAGGTGCCCGATTCCCATTGATTTCCCTCTGACAGAGATTAATGCACTGTTTTCCACTTTGCAATGTACCCAGATGCGTTGGCAGGGCAGGATAATATATCAATCAGTGAGTCATCTGTCTGCTTGCTAACTCCCATGAACGGCAGGAGGGTATTTTACATTAGGCTCTGGATCGGGCTTTTGTCTGCTAATCATATTTTGGGTTGTGTTGTGTTGGTTATTTTTCTTTTCGGTGATTGCAAGGTGTGTTTGCAGGGGTTCCTGGGGCACTGCACCAACAGTGGGCAAGGCTGATCCGTGGAGTGGCTTTTTTCATGAGGTGAAGCAACAGCAGGTTTTAGAGAGGGGAACAGCTCCGGTTCATTTTCATTTCCCCAAATTCACAAGAATCGCAGGAAGAATAATTGGACTAAATGATATTTTCCAACCACCTTAGGCACTTTGCTGAGGCTGCATTTGCATGACAGAGCTTTTTATTTTCCACCTTCTGATACTCAGCAGGAGAGGGGACATTATTGTCACTAGAATATTCCCGATTCAGTGAAATTTGAGTGGGCTAATTAAATAATGTAAAAATCTTGCCAAAGCCCAACACTTTTGTGTGAAAGGAAATGGAACGGCGTCCCCTCTCTTTATTTAAAAGGGAGGAGAGGAAATATGTGAGTCTAATGAACTCTATAAGTTCCTGTGGCTTATTCTGAGCAAAGCAACCTTTAACACTATTTGCATTATTAATATCCCAGATGGGCAAACTGACTGATACTTGACACCAAATAAAAATCAAATGGAAAAACTTTATTACCTTCTTCCTGTTGTCTTGGTGAGATTTCTCCTCAGTCTCAAGGAGTGAACACTGCTCCTTGGAAACGTGCTGGAAATGGTGAGCTCTTTCTGTCTATATTACTTTCATATTCTGTTTGTTTAAGGACTGGAAGTTTTGGCTTTGGAAGTTAATACCCAGCTCCCATTCATTACAGCTGACTTTGGATGAGGCACATGTTGCTCCAGGTCTTTCTAGAGAAGGATGTGAACTTCCGTCTTGGCAGAAGGAAGCAACCAAACCTCTTTTCTCACCAGAACACCACAGATTTTTGATTTTTAGGGAAATCCAAAGTACTTGCATGCTCCTCAGTGTCTCTGCTAGCTCTGCAAACCCTGTCTGCTCACCAGGTGCCTTTGTGGGAGCAGTGGTTTCTCCAGGGTCCCTGGGGGCTCAGTTGGCCAGATCTAGATGTGATAGAAACAGGGACATGTCAGGGTCAGATCACAGTGCCCTGCTCTCCCCTGACACCGACTGAGCACTGAATCTCTAACATGATCCAGGTTAAAGATACCCTTTTTGGATACATGTTCTTTTAAGCATAGGTTAAAACCAGATCAAGCCCGGGGCAATTTCAGTGGCCCTGTTCGCAACTGGAGCTGTGGGGTCCAATGGGAAGGAGGAATTTCAGAAACTGGATTTGCTGCCAAAACTGGGGGCTTCTTCATCTTCACCCCCCAGCCATAGCAGAACTGCCTCCTCATCAGAGCAGGCACAGAAGGCCCAAAACAGAACTTGTCTGAGGGGCCACACTTCGGTCTGCAACCTGATGATGCTGCAATTTTCCTAACCCCTTCTTCATTATCTGGGTGATGGAGACTGTAAACCCAGGGGGCTGGATGAGGTATCACAGGAGTTGCCTGTGGAGTTGTGTGGAGTATCTAGAAGCACTGCTATGTCCAGGTAGGAACTGGAAGAGAAACCTCAAGCACAAATTTACAAATAGCTAATGGGGACCCCAAGATTTCCTAGAGGATACATGTGGGGTGTATTAGGTAACCCTATGGAGAAATGACTTCCCCTGCTATCCAGAGCCCTGGGTTAGGAGCCTGGCAGGTTAGATTTGCACTAAGAAGATGTCTCATGGTTTGGTGGTTTGTTTTTTTTCCTCCTGTACAATATGTGAGATGTGGTGGGAAGAAATGCTCCAGTCATTCTGTGCCCAGATTGCTGTTACAAGTGAGTGCCTGAGGATGAATGTTTCTGAGTGATTTCACTGTCCAGTCAGGACTGTTGATTCTCCTCCATCGGGTGCTGGCAGCTCGCTGGATGTGCTAAGAATTGCTGGGCTTTTAAAAGGCCTTTAATATATAGTCCGTCCTTGCCAGTGCTCTGAGAAACTTTGTGAGGGTCCCAGAAGGTCAGACAGAGCTTGGAAATGTCCTGAAATATTTGTCTCAAAATCTTTGCTGGAATAAGATCTGCTCTTCTGGTTCCAGGCCCTGTCCAAGAAGGCGCTGTAGCTGCCTGCCAGCCCCACCGAGGGCCTTGGCTGCAAAGAGTGTGTGTGCTTGCTTTTGAATGAATGAATAACATTGTTAAAGCCAATAAGGACATCCATGTGCCTGGCACATGGTTCATTTTATGCTCTGCTTTCAGTTAGGGTTTGGTGTTTTATCAGCCTCCCTTTGTGCTTCTGCAGACTCGTCCCTCATCCTGTGCCTGCTCCAAGCCCCCGTCCTCCACGTGGGCATCCCATGGTGGGCCGTGCCTCCCTCCCTGCCTCCCTCCCTCTCTCCACCATCAGCACGGTCCCCCTCTGCCTTCCTCGCTCCAGGACATTTTGTGCAGTGCAAGGGAAGAGTGAGCATCACCCCTGCTGCTGCCCAGCTCCAGTCAGTGACCACGTAATTCAGAGACCAGAGAACGGATGACGGTGCAAACGTGATCAGACGGGAGGCAATGAACCGAGCAGAAGTGTTATTAAAAAACTGCAGCAGCTGCAGGTTGATCTGTGCATAAAAGTTTGCAGGGATCCTGCTTCTGGCCTCTTCCTGAACCCAGCAGTCATCCTGAGGAGTCACATAGTACCGTGCCATAGGTTACAGAAACGTCTGGACACCCTGTATCACCCAGGACTATTTTTTTTTTAATAAGAGTAAATACATCAGAAAAGGTGTAGAGGAGGCTGAACAAATCAGCAATGCTGAGGTCCCTGCAACAGCAATTTCTTGGGTAACCCATCCAGGAAGCTGCCTGTGCTACAGAGGGAGCAAGAAAGTCCTTGCAGTCCCTGCCAGTCTGATCACTTGACTCTGTAGACAAGTTTAACTCCAACAGACTTGGAGGCTGAAGGAAAACTCTGTGTCCTAAAGCTGCTGTCTCTGCTGGGCCTGTTCTCATCCTCCCCTTTTATGTGCTTTCTGCTATTTTTATCTGGCACACAGGTTTGCTGAGTAAGAGTGCCCTCAGTCACTACTAATCAGCAGCCTCTCCAATCATGTCTGGATAAATAGAAGTGTAACATGTGTCCCAAATGGCAGAAGAACTGGAAAACTTCGGTGACTAATCACTGTGAGAAGATGCATCACAGCCACCAGAGCCATTTCTGCTAAGCTCAGGCTAAAAATCCCAGGGTAGATGCTATATACGTTGTACAGCACTTCAGAGGCAGCCCTGCAAGAAAGCAGATAGAGATGAAGGTCAGACCAGGCCTTTTAAACACTACATTACTTAAACGGCTATTGCTGCCTCAGCTGTCTTGCTCTGAGATTAGCCCAACTCCAAATGAGGAGGGTTTTTTCCCTGTCGCGGTTAATCCCATGCATATTTCCGTGCTGGTTCTGAGGCAGAGCTATCCTGTACACTTCCAAACCATTCCCCAAGCTGAACACTTGGCTGGGAGATCCCTTCTGAAATAGTTAACAATTACAACATCTCCCCAAATTGCATCAATCCTTTGATCTCCTTGGTGTTTGAAAAACCCAGCAACTCATTTTCTAAATTGCTGTCAAGTCTTTAATTTTTTAGATACCTAGAGCTGACATGTGGACACACCCATGTCTATAGCATAACCTTGGCTTCTCTGAATTTATGAGAAGCTTGACGAAATTTGAATGATTGAGTTGCTAAAATAACTTTCAGTGTAATTACCAAGCATTGCCTTTCCAGGTACCAGGGAAATTGGATAATTGAAGTTCAGGTGATGAAGGTTGCACGGCTCTTTGTAAAAGCACGGAGTGTCCACTGCAGCTCTTTGAAGAAACCTCATTAAAATCAACCGAGCAGCATATGAAAATACGGAGGGTTCATGGTTTGGGAATACTTCTGCTCTTCTGTGGCCATTTTTTTCTGATAGGCTGGCTGGAAAACTGGCTGGGTGCTCATGAATGAGGGCTGGGTTGCAGAGGATGCTGGATTCAGTGCAGTCCGGGGATGCTGCAGTGACTGTCTCGAGTGTTTGCACCTCCTGACACTCCGCAGGGGCAGAGACCAGACTCTGCATTTTCAAAGCAAGTGTAAACCCAGATTTAGCACCCTGTGGGTTACAAATTTAACCCAGTATAACAGAGAGCAGCATGTGGCCCATACTTCAGAGCTATCACTGGTTCTCATGTAATAAAGCAGTGGCACAGACCTGAATGCCTCAGAAACCATCTTTTCCTGACTCTGACCCCACCCTGACAACTGTGTGCCACAAGAATGCCTGCACCCTGGGTTAAAATTGCACTTACCAGCAGATAGGTTAACTCAGCACTTTCACAGCATTTGTAATTTGAGTGCCTTGTAAAGGCCTCCTTGCACCAAAAGGAGCATGTCCTTGACCTACTGCTATTTACGTAGATTGCCAGATTATACATTTAGTTATTTTTTCCTACGCTGCCTTGAAGAGCTGTAGAAAGAACCATCTCTCCATCAGCTGAGTGAGGCACCCCATAGATCTTTGTTCCAGGCTCTCAGCAAACTCAAGGAAACTTCTCTGTGTCACCTGTGTTTGTTCCACACTTTTAACTTTTCTTTGGAAACAGAATTTCTAGAGGCTTTTTAAGACATTTGAGACACTTGCCTGTGCCCAGCTTCCATATCCTGAGCAGAGCAAGGTGGGAGGCACCAGTGCTCCCTTTCACCAAGTATCAGAGGACTGAAAGATCTTTTTTGGGTCAGAACAAAATAGGACACCCACATGAACACAAGGGAACTGTGCAAATGCTGGATTTATATTTTTTTGTTCTTTGGCCAAACTGTGAAGGAAGCTCAGGTTAGATCAATTCAAAGTAGATTTTTGAAAGTATTTTTGCAAGGTGAAATATTAAGCAAAATATTTTGTTTTACTGAGAACATAAAGTCTGACTGCTCTGGTACTTGACTTTGTTATTTTTTCATTACGAAGCTTGAAACAAAGCCATGTATTTCATGCCTGAATTTCCAAGAATTCCACTCCCTTCATTTTTAATTTTTTTTTTCATTTGGAACATACCCAAGAAGTTCAGTCCAAGCTAATAAAATCTGGCCATCTTGAGAACTTTTTTTTTTTTTTTTTTTTAACTCTTTTTGCACCTTAATATTTCTGGCTGGTTTTCCTACACGGAGCTCCCAATCTTACGCCCCCAAGTCTTGCCTCTGGCACCATGCCCCATGTGAAAGCTGTGGATGAACTGACATTTGTGTTGTCAAGCGTGACTTTGGCTTGAAGAGCATCAGGTCCTTCAGGATGGTCTCCTGTGACAACTCAGGACAGCTTCCCAGAGACCAGGAATTTTCTGAGCAACAGAAGGACTGAAAAATGTTGGGAGGGACAAACTTTTAGGCTCCGATCTACATAACCATCATAGTGACAAGCTTGTGCGTTGCTGTAGTACTGCATCTTATTTTGCCAGACAAATGTGATATCAGATCCAATTGGAAAAAATAAAAATAAAAATAGAAGAGCTCAAGTCCCAGCTCAGATAACAGTTATGAAGTTGAATCAACTCAGCCCGAGCTAAGACAGCATTTTAATGTGTTCCTAGCCTTAGGAATGTACTCAAACTGGATCTAAGCATGGCCCTGAAAATGCTCACGTGTTTTCCAGAGCTCAGTTTGTTGCTGTCCCAAAGGTTCCCATGAAAGCTGTTGCCTCCCTGGGTAGAGAATGAGTATAGTGCACAGTTCCCAGAAATGTTAAAACTATAGTTAAATAAAATGGCAATAATTGGATTTCTGTCATCTAAATGCTCTTTGGTGTGAAATCTCCCGTCTGTATGTGGGTGAAACAATTTCTTTCATCTTTGCATAAAACCAAGAAATTATAAAAATGAGAAGGTATAAACATATCCTTCAGCAGCAAGTGTTGCACTGAATTGGCAATTCTTCTGCAGCTGAAGGGAAAAAGATGTTAAACATTACTATATTGTAGTGTACACATTAGTAGAATATTACACAAAACCAGCATTCACTGTTCTGCATTAAATAGAGGTATATATGCATTTAAATAGGCACATCATGGCTTGGGTTTATTGCACCAATATTTTATTTATCTATCACAAGCTTATTTTTACTGCTGACAAATATTTTCTGTGTAGTTTGAAATTCAAAAGAAATAGTCACACACAGTCATTAATGTTTAAAGTCACAGGATATTATTTAGTGTAGTGCTAGTTGTATTATATTATACATTATGCATTAAATACTTTTTGGTGGTACACTTATTAAATACAAATTGAGGCAAACCAATCTCTCAGTGGAAACAGACCTGCCAAATAACTATTTTCTTTTTACTTTCAATCTGACATACAAATGAAGATCTTTTGGATTTCAAAGCTGGTGCTGTTTTTACCCCCCTTTCTCAGTTTTCAGTGTGGATTTCCAGGGCTATGGGGACTTGTTAAGGAAAGATCAAACATAATATATATATGTATTAATGCATGAAACAGACATATTTACCTCACTGGGGCATTGAGAATTAATTAGTCACTGATTAGAAAGTGGTGGAAAGTGAAAATCACTGTCTAAGCACTCGGTGCTGTTTTCCCTTTGAATGTGCAGCTGGAGCTGGAGCCAGTCAGGGATGGTGCCATGGGAGGTGTCTGGGTGTGGGTGCAGCCCCAGCCCAGCCCGGCAGCCGCGGCTGCTGCCCTGCACGGTCCGTCTGGTGGATCTGTGAGGTGGCTCTCCCGGGCTGCTTGGGTGTGATGGACACACTCCTGATGAACCAGCCAGTGTCTCCTGCTGTCACCAGTCTGGTGTTGCAGTGTCCCCACAGCCTGGCCCGGAGGGGCTGCTCAGTCCATGGAATCGCTGCGTTGGAGCGCGGGAGCAGCCCCAGGGTGGAATGCCTGGATCCTGGTCACACCGGGAGAAGGGTAAGAGCAGAGCAAATGTGAGAGGATGGCTCCCCCCAACAACCCCCAGCCCCTACCAGGCACTTCCCAAGCCTGGTTACCACCCCCAGATTTATCATCTGTGGATGTGTTCATTCTTTCATTCTCCCCTTGAAGTCAGGTAAACCCTCAGCATCCCCAGGGCAGTGCTGCAAAGAGCTCCCAGAATTGTTTTTTTTTTTTTAATTCCATTTTTTTGTTTGTTTGTTTCTTTGTGTTTTTTGCTTGGTTGGTCGGGTTATTTTGGTTTTGTTCTTGATTTGTGTTTTTGGTTGCTTGTTGTTTTTTTAGAAAGCCCTCTTTTTTGCTTGTTTTTAACCTGCCATCCACTGGTTTGATGCTATCTTGCTCCTGTGCTGTGGAAGACAATGAGACAACAGTCCCTGCTCACCCTCTCCAAAGGACTCCTGAGCTTAAAGAACCTTATCACATCTCCCCTGTCATTCAACTCCCAATGTGAGAAGCAAGACAAATCCTGCTTAGCTGTTTCCTGTGTGGGTTAATTTCCCTGAACTTTCCTCTAGGGACAAGGCCCATTGAGCCAGTGCTGAGGGGTGGAGGGCTTGGTAAAAATGAATTTACAAACTGTGAGTTTTTCTGTAAAGCCTCTGGGAAGGTGAGAGCTCTCATCCCACTGGGAGGGCGTGGGGAGGTACCAGGAGATGAGTTTTGAAAGGAGATTTTTGTAACTAGCTCAGTGTGTTGAATTACTGCTCCTGTGTGAATTTTTGTTTCTGAATGCTGTGGCAGGTATTAGTATATTGGGATTGTAATTAAGAGGCAGGACAACCAGGAGTTTTATGTACATGTCGTTTGTTATTTAAATCTTCTTCATACAGTCATAGCAAGCTCTGGGGTTGCCTGTGCTGGCTTTGCAGCTCTTGTCTAACCAGTGAAATCCATTTAAATCATGGAGACTCTTGGGTCTCCCAGCTGTCACAGCCCCCTGTTACAACAAGAGAACAAGAAAAGCCTCTCTACCACCTCTGGCTCAGTTCAGCAAATGTGATTTGGGTTTTCATGTGGGCTGGAGGATGGGGTTGTGTTGGGTGGGGTCACAGATATCCAGTGCAACCCCAGGCATACAAGCAGCAAGTCTCAGACCATCTCTAGAGAGAAGAGAATGCTGCAAAATCTGGAAAAAAAACCAAACAAAGAAATTAATTAAAACATTAAACTAAAGAAAAATAATAGATCGTGATGGCTTTGTGGGATTAGAGACACACTTCTTAGGCAGCCTTTAACCCCTTAATTCACTGCCAGTGAATTAATTTAATTCGCTCAGACCTTGCACATGAATGGAAAGCAGGACTTTGAGAAACATGGCACAAGGGGGTGGAATGCTGGGGTGTTGCCATCAGCCCCTCAGAGCAGCTGTGGCTGAGCAGGGGTTTCAGCCCTTGCAGAAGCAGCCGAGCCCTGGGGTGATGGTCAGCCCTGGCCACAACCTGGCTGCTTCTTGCCTGCGTGCTGAAAGCAGCACAGTAAAAGGCCACCCCACAGAGCCACGCTGAGGCCTGCCCTGAATTCCACTGGAGTTTCGTGGCACGACGTTTTCCCTTCCCTTGGGGACATATAAAAGCATTTTTCCACCCGATGCACGTGGGCTGAGGGCTGCCGTGGGCGAGCGTGTCCGTGTGCGTGGTCCCAGGCACGGCTGTCAGGGACTCGCGCGCTCTCACTGGCATGGGGCTCCACACGTTCCCGTGCGTTTCAGCTAGAGCCCCTTGGACACACATCTTGAGCACACAAGCAGCATTTTCTCAATATTGGTCTTTCTGCATCAGCAGCAGACGGATTGAGCAGCGACTAATTCCTCTTTTCTTGAAAGCAGACCAAACCTCAGTGCCCGAATCTCTCATTAAACAAGCAGATTTACTGCCTTCTAATTTCCTATAGATTTTGCATTAGCCTCTTATCTGCTGTGCCTCCCACATCAGGCAGGATGAGTCTGCTCCCCATCCGGGTGGCAAACAGTGTCAGGATTTTAAGCACATTTACAGGGCGCAGTGGCTGCCGGCTGGCACCGACCGCTGACTTCTGCAGGTGAGGGGACAGGCTGTAGCTGCCATAAAGGAAAACCTCCAGGCTTAGGCTCATTTTATCCAAATCTGCCAGAGACCTAACATCTTTGTCTGCATGTAATTAAAAAAAAGAGGACATGAGAGGACAGGGAAATAAGTGGATAGGCAGCAGTACAGACCGATGGGGTGACTGCTGAGACAACCAAGAGGAATATGAGAAAACCAGGAAAAAACATTAAAAATAGCTCCACTTTTTAGGGCCACATAGGGCAAGCTCTATAGAAATTGAAGGGAGGGTCATAAATCCATTAAAACTATTTACAACACTATCAGAACAGGGGCAGTATAATATTTTCCCCTGCCCCTTCAGCCCCCTGTCACGAGGCAAAGGGATGGATGGGGAACGGGGATCTGCCAGACAGTGGGGATGAGGTGCTGGGAGAGGGCCCAGGAGAGGTGGGTTTGCTGGGCCAGCTCCCAGCAGAACTGTGCTGACCCAGCGCTGGTGGGAGCAGAGCACACACGGTGCCCGCGATGGGCTGGGCGCTGGAGCAGCGAGGGCAGCGCGGGCCGGCTCCGGCTGCTCTCCCGGGAATGGTCCCGGCTGGCGATGGACAGGGCGGTGGCTCCTCCCTGCTGGCCTGGCAGCTGCCTGCTCTGCCGGCGGCCCCGTCTGACCCCGCCAGAGAGAGTTGAAATTCAGGCTCCTGCTGTCCATTGGGAAGAAACCATGAGAAAACAGCAGTGTTGCGAGTCAGAAAGGAGTCTGTTTACATCTTTAGTAGAGCGGATGAAAGCACCCAGCCAGCCCTGTTTATTTTAGCAAATGTTTTATGGATTGTCCGGAATTTTCATTAAAGTGTTATTTTAAAATTTTCTTCTCCTCTTTCTGAATCAGGAGATAGTGGAAAGCCAAGGAGACCCTCCCGAGACCTGGTGTGGAGTGTCTAACAGGGTAATTAACCCACGTTCTCTTAGAAACTCTCCTTCAAGTCTCACAACTTCAAAGGAAAACCCCACAGTACCCCTGGCTGCAGGGTGTCCATGTCTTGCTGTCTGACATTTGATGCAAAGGGGATTCATTCTCCCACATCCAAGCTGAAATTCCCCAGGTACTAATCAGAGATCTCACATTTTCAGCTTGAAATGATTTGTGTGAAAGCCATTAGACAGTAGGAAGTGGCGTGTATGAGAGAGTTCTCATTCAGCCTTTCCAAGGAGGAAGTAATTTTTTATTTGCATTCCTTGCCTGGTGACATTTAAGTTTTTTCCCCCAAATTTTAAGCAGTAGAGGGAACTGGACCATCCTGTGCTTCAGCAGTGTTAGAAACAAAATCTGGCTGTTGACTGTTTGTGTGTTGTCTTAGACCTGAGGTTCCATGCTGAGATATCTTCTTTAGCTGAAATTAAATAACATACAGTTGCCCCTGTCTACAAGGCTCATTACTGTCTGTCAGTTCTGACCATTATATCCACTTAAAATACCACAGGGAGAGCATATTGGGATTCTTCTGCTATACTATTCCTCCAAAAGTCAATCAAAAACCAATCTAGTGCACTTAAGGCTTTTACTGCTTTGCTGAAGACAATCTCCCAATATCGGCTAATCTGCACAGCCTGCTCCAATAGCACAATGATTTTTGAGGGCATGTGAGAAGAGATTACCTGCCTGTTTGTAAATGAGAATAATGGCTCACTTTCCCTGGGCGCTGGGTGTGCCATCAGAGGTGACAAACGCAATTTCTCCTCCTCCTCCAACCGGAAGAGGGGAAAAACCCAAGTGCAACAAGTTTGGACTGTGCCATAAATTCAGGGGAAAATTGCTGGGTGGGAGGGAGCCCTCAGTGGGATCAGCTGCTCGGGGAGCTGAGCAGCAGGCAGTGGGGCTGTTATTTCCCCGAGGTGCTGGTATGTGAGGCAGGCTCCAGCGTGGGAGGGGAAGGGTTTGTTTTCAGAGCAGCTAACAGTCCCAGAGTCCCGAGGGCCTGTGCATGGCTGTGCTCTGCGGGTCAGGGCAGGGAAACGGGGAATCGGAAGCAGCAGAGGCCCAGCAGGGTGCAAGGAGAGAGACAGCCTGCCAGAGCCAGGGGACAGACTGGAGTGATGCTTCCTGCAGATGGAGGGATGGACAGGCAGAACATTGTCCAGCTAGAGTGCCAGAAGAATTAAGAAAATGTTGTGTCCCTATTGAGGGTCTGTGAACTTCTAGGACACTTCTCAGGGGTGGAGCAGTGCCCTCCCCATCACGAAGATGGGGAAACCAAGGCAGCAAACAATTCAGCAATTAGCACAGATAGTTTAGAGGAAACCAAAGAAGAGAGCAGAGGGATCCTTGCTCCCTGTCCTGCTTTAGTGAAAACAGTGTCCCTTTGCTCCCTCAATTTAAAAGTAAGTTTCACTTCTACATTTTTCAAGACATGTAGTGTCCCTGAGGGTTGTGTACTGGAAGTTAGCATCCGTCTGGCTTCCAGATGACACACAATGTCTCCATGGATCCTCTCACCATCCATAACCCCAGTATTCCAGCACTACTGGTGCTCTCACTCACCATGAGAAGCTCAATGCCTTTGAGGAGAGACAGCCCATACACTGTTCCATTCCTGTTCTAACCCTCTCATAAAGCCAAAGCTCTCCTTCTGCACCAAAACTCCCAAGTCAAACATCAATTTATGCATATTTCATGCATAACTGAGGTATCCTCTGCACAGCTGTACAGAGCTGTACACAGTTGTACAGTTGTACACAATTGTACATCTGAACAAAGGCAGATTTCTCCAAGTATAGCTTGTACTGAGACAGAGAAGTGCAGTGGTGGGGTTTAGGACAGCCTAAACACCAGTATTCTATGGGTATAGCAGTAGTGTGTTGTCTTTTGATTTGTAGAAATGACTGGTGTCCTTCACAAACTCCTTGGGATTCAGGTATGCTCCTCCCTGCCAGAGAAAGACATCTCTTCCTTCCCTGAGCTCTGTTCTGAGAATTTTCAGGCCAGCTTGTGAATGTACTCTGTTAGCACATTTAGTGGTGTTTGAATGTGTTGGGGAGCTGGACATTTGCTGTGATGTTCCAGGGCCCTATTTTTAATAACCAGGGCTTAATCTCACGGTTTCTCTTTCCCTTAGGTGAAGCTGGAATCACCCTCTATTAACTCAAGGTGGAGTTTCCTTGCCATAGGGGTTTTTCTAGGGGACAGAAAGGCACAGAACAAATGCAGTGTCTCCTGAGGTTAAACTTCTCCAGACCTGCCTTCAGAATCCTTCCCTCATTGCTGGCAGGGATGGGCTGCATGACACCACAGAATACTTTGGGGCCAGCGAGGGATGGACCCATCTTACCTGCTCCTTGCTTTCCTAAGAGGTTTGTTGAGTAATATTTCCTATTTTCCATGATTTAACTATCAGCCTGAACATTAGGCTACTTATTTCTCTAATTCCATTCTGGCCATACTCTTGTAAAACCTCATGCTTCGCTTTACAATTTAAAAATATTAAACATAACAGACTTTTGCGACACTTATGTGTGATACCATTTGGGAAGCACAATGAAGAGATCATTGTATTCCAGGTGGTTCAGTGATAAATGTGGTTTCTAATTTGAGTAACACCTCTCAGCCTCTGCAGAGGTTTTCCCTTCCAGCTGTGTGCCCCGGGAAGCATCACGGCAGCAGCAGCCCTGGCAGCAAGAGCAGGTGAACAGATGCAGCCCAGCCTGCACTCACAGTTCATCGCTGGGGCTCTGTTGCCTTCAGCAGAGGAAACAGAGCAACCGAGGTTCCTCCCTTCCTCCCCAGCCTGGAGGGAAGTGTCTGTGTCTGAAGCTAGCAAAGGGGGAGACTAATCACTCCTGTCCTGCTGATTACTCAAAAGCACAGGCTGACTTTTTAAGCTTGTGGTTTTGCATGTCCCTGCACAGACACAGCGCCTGACAGCATGGCAGAGGTTGATGTGTTTATCCACAGCTCCCTGGGACATAGAGGAGTGTGTTCCTCTCTTCTTCTGTTTTATGGATGAGGACTGGAGCAGAGACGCTAAAGCTCAGCCTGACTGTCTTGACAGCAGCCATCAAAGAATTCCACAGTGGAGAAAGGAGCCTGTCACCAAGTATTTCTCCTCGATGCAGAGAAGCCCTGCAGCTCTGGCCAAAGGGCCACTGTGAGCACCAGAAAAGTTTCCAAATGGGACTGGGGAAGCATCTCCCTGCTCAGAGGTCACCTACCTGGAGTTCATATCCCAAGTGCTCCCATCCTGGTCCCTCCACCTGGGGTAGATAATGGCCTCCTCCTTACCTCCTTTCTACCATCTTTAGCACATTCTGCAGGAGAAAGTGATGCCAGTGCTCTGTGCACAATGCAGCCAGGTTCAGCTGTTGTAAATGCTTAACGAGGCTTAATTGGGTGGTCACATATCGGGTTGGAACTGCTAAAGCCTGCATTTGCAGTTGAAAACTCAAATAGTGTAAAAATTGTAAAGTGACTCATAGAATGACTAACATGACATCTGTATAGACTTCAGGAGACATTTTCTACCCTTTTCATACCCAATCACAGATTAATTCATCAGTTTGATAAAATAAAAAGTAATTAATATATTTCTGTCATGTATCTCCTTGCAGTCAGAATGATAAAATATTCACAAGAGAGGTGGCTTGGAAACACGAACTTGATGAAGATGATTTAAAAAGAAAGAAACTTTAATTAAAGTCTAGAAAGGTCATTGAGTCCTACCATCAGATAATGGTGAAATTATAAAACAGATGGCAAATGTCCCCAAGAAGAAGAGAAGCAGTGGTCTGGAAAAAAAGAAAGAGCTACTGCTAACAAAGTAAAACTCAACTCAGCACTGGCATTGCTTTAACAGCTTGGAGAACAGGAAGAGGCAGCCAGACAATTTGGACTTGTACTAGAATTTTTGACTGCTATTAAAAATATTTAACTTACGGAGAAGGACACTGTATTTAGATTTGTCTCAGTCATTTCACAGATTTCTTTTTTTCTGATGCAGTGTGGCAGAGGAAGATCCTCTGGTGTCTCCAGACAGAGCAAACCTGAGTTGATTTGAAACCTTGTTCCAGAGGAAAGCTAAAAGGTGAGGACCCACAGACCCAGATATTCTTAGACAACTGTTCAGAGCTGAAGCTTGGAGTCAAAAGGTCCTATTGGCAAAAGATATCTCTGTGTCTTAATGCCACTGCTGGATGAGCTGTGTGTGCTTGGGAAGGCCTGTGGACTTGACCCTGGCAGGGTCATCCCAGGGGACACTAAGATCAGGGCATGACAGCTCAAACTAACCTTCACCTCTAGCCAGAAACCTTTACTTTTTTGGAAGACTGTGGGCTGAGACAAGAATAGGAAAGTCAGGCAGATGAGGAAGCCCTAAGACCATAGTGAATGCATAATTTTTGGCTGAAAAAGCAGAGATGTCCAGCTTGCCCTGTGGCTTAGAAGTTATCTTGCACCTTGTAGGACTATGTGACCCAGTGTAATGCAATATTTGTCGGGAGGAATTGTGTAATGTATGTGGCAACATGGTGTTATGAAGGTCTTATATCCTTTCTGTCTTTAAGGGAAATAAGGAGGTTTCAAAAAAACAGAAAACTGGAGTACTTTTATTCACCTTGTGATTACTCTTATTTTAAGTGTGGGCTGCTGCTCCCAGAGCCTTGTTCAGGTCTTGGCATTAGGGAAGGCCAGGCTCAGGGTTGCTCATGCAACCCTAATTCCCCATGATACCATCTGCACTTACACTGTCACAATCTATTTCTTCCACTAAAGCCTGTCTCAGCTGAGGCAGAGGAGAGATGGTGCTCAGTTACTGAGCAGCTATTGCAGACACTTGTCTCCTTATTGCTCCACACACAGCCCCAGGCATGAGCTCCTGTTGGCTTTAAGCTCTCCTGGGTTTTTCCTGTGCCTATTGCTGCCAGGTGAGTGATAGAGAGATATTGAGAGGTTTGCAAGGAGGCTGAGTGCCTCCCTGCAGTGCACCTGAATTGTCAGAGTACCTCACCTCCCACAGCTCCCACTGTCCTGTGGTACCCAGGAGGGTTCAGCCTTCATCCCCAGCACACCTCTGAGGACTGAACTGTGCTGAGCACATCCCCAGTGGTGATCACACCGTGATCCCAGCTAGAACGAATGGATTTTCTCTTCTCCTCCCAGCTTTCTAACCTTGCAGACAGGGGAGGCAGTAAATGCTCTCCTTGGCTGCCTGGCATTGACTCGCACCTCAAACACGTTTGTTATGGTGAGCAACGCCGTTGTGGAGGAAATGTCAAGTGGCTACGTAATGAAACATGCCAGCAAAATATATATACACCAAACAGTATTCCCAGGGTCTCATGCTTCACAAACAGAACAGTAGGGCACTTTGCAAAGGCATCTCATTGATTTCAGCGGTTTTCAGAGGACAGGTTTCTCTCATCATCTGAGTCAGCCTTGATGTTGCCGACTACCAAACAGCATCCTTGGCACCTGTCTCAGGCTCTCAGCAGGGGTACCTGGGATTTGAAGCGATGGTCTCAGACATTTAAATCACAAATCCTTCTCCCACACTGTACATAAAAGCAGGCAAAGACAAGCAAAACTAAGCTGTGACACATGTGACCTGTCGGGGTGGGCTGAGGGAGGCAAGCCAGGTTCTACCCATGGTTATCCACACAGCTCCTCTGCCCAGTGTGACCCCTCCTGAAGCAGGGCTGGCTGAACAGGTCTCTGAGCTACCATATTTCTCAGGGATTTCTTCAGTAATTAAAACATTAACAAAGAGAAACAACAATTTTCAAGGATACCATGGGCTGTAACCTGGCAGACACAGATACCTACACCTCATACAGGAGTCCTGCTAATGGTGTCTGGGTGGGCAGCACTGCAATAAAATTGGTCTATGAACTTCAACTGGAGCCTGGTTCATAAAATAGTCTTCAAATATCCCCAGGCAAGCTCTGCATCCTCTGACCCAGCACCCTCTCTCCTTTCAGTCGTCTCTGTCTCTCTGCTTCAGCGTTGCCTCTCTATCACAGTAAACTGAAAGACCAAACCAGTTTTAATGTGTAGTGTTTTATATGTATAACTCACATATGAAAGATCAAAGGTGGGCTAACAGGGCTGCTCTTTTCCCCGACATCCTCAGCATCCCTTTGGCTAGTCGAGATGTTAAAGACGGATGACAGCACAGACCAAACTCTCTTGGTTATCTTTCGGGCACACGTTGGATGAACTGAGGAAGACAGAAGCCAGATCTACATGCCTCTTTCTTTTCTCTTTTTGAAGGAAAATCATGTTCCCAGGGAGCAGGGATCTAACACAACAGAGTTTGAACGTACTTTTTTTTTGTTTTCTATAGCAATTTGTTGAGTGTCTTTTGGTTTGTCTTTTATCTGTTATCTCAAGGCTACTACATTTTCCAGAAAGTTTCTTTGATTTGCAGTGCATTATAGATTCTAAAGGAAATAACTTCCCTTCCTTTTGCCTATTTAAATTGGTTAATGTGTTTAAACACTTCCTCCCTCTGCCAAGGGCGGTATAAAAGAAGGGCTTTTGCAGTGGTGTCCTTGGGACAACTCACTACTTTCGTGTACATACCCAAGTGTGCAGTTTCACTCCATCAGTTATAACATTCCATCTTCTGAAATGGGTCATTTAGTTACACTTCTTGGCAAAAAAAAAATAAAAAAAATCTGAAGGCTGTTGCTTAAGGGATCTTTTTGTCATTTTTACCCCTGGCTAATGCTCTTAAAAGAAAACTAAACTTACTGTTATTGTATTCTAAAACACAAGTCTTATTTCAGAATTACACCCAAGGAGAACGTGCCAGAAGATTTGAGATTTTGAGGAAAGAGAGTTGAAAATGAGCACATTTTTTGCAAATTCCCCTTCATCCCCTTTGAGATCCCTTTCATGTGCCAGGAGGAATAAAGTCGTGATTTGCAGGAAATTTCAAGTGGACTTCAATAGAAAAATAAAAGTTTTTTCACTGTAAATGAATGACAAATGCTGTTTGAGATAGACTTCAAAAGAAAATACAGGCGGGTACCCTTCCGCAGGTGTTCACACCTGCAAAACTTTTCCCAGCACAAGGAATTCATTTCCAACAGAGCAGGAGTATTTGTCCCAGATAAGAATGGGGGAATCAGCCCCTTCCAAGGGCTCATTTGCATCCCAAAGGGACAAATTCCTGTTGGGTCCGGCCCTGTGGAGAAGCATTTGCGAGCATTAGCATGTGTGGGTGCCCGGGGACAGAGCTGAGCCCGTGTTTGGTGTTCCCGGACAAAGGATGCAGAAAGGCTTCCCGCCGAGGGCTGCGCAGCACCCGCCAGGTGGGACCGAGCAGCTTCTCCTCCAGGACTTAAATCACTTGCGAATGGCTTCCCAGCACAGGAGATGGCTGCGCCCGGCCACCCAACTGCCTACCTGCATTTCCAAAGAGAGGAGAGCTCTCCCCAGCCCCGCGGGAAAACTGGCGGAATTGCCTCCTGCTGGTGGGGCATCAGTGGTGCTGGGACTAAAGGGAGCTTGATTTTAAGGAGGGGGAGCAATAGGCTGCACCAACTCTTGATTATTCCCCCCACCCTCATTGTGTGAATGCACTTCTGCATTCTCACTTTGCATCCTGTGAACTAGCTCCTGGTGAGGTAAATACCTCCACACTGTTGACTTTTCCTGTTGGTTTTAAACCTTTTAACAACTATAAGAAGTGACCTTTTTTTTTTTTTTTTTTTTTTTTTTTTTTGTGCTGGTGGATGTTTTTGTGGACTTTCGAAATACTATGGTTCACTTCGAACACTTTTTTTGTTCGTTTATTTAGTTTAACCTGGCTTGTGTTAAGTGTGGTTGCAAAGTGATGACCTTAAATCAGGATATTAATTTCTCTGGTATTCATTTCACTGCCAGACCAGCGTTTTTGGTGAGGTGCGCAGGTGAAATTTCAAGCATCGGGAGCAGGGCATGTTTGAATCCTAAAAGTGTTAACAAGTCTGCAACAGGGGTACAAATGCATGCATGCAAACAGAGAGGACTGGATGAAATGTAATCGTTGTCACACATACACGCGATGAATGCCAAATAAATGCCAAGTAAATACATTTATGTCCAGAAAGAGTACAGTGTGTTGCTAAAAGAAGCAATGCCTTTTAATCTGGTTATATGGGATGTATAGTTATGTCATTACAATGTACTTATCACCAGCTGGATGTGAGAGATAGCCATATAAGTACATCTTGTTTATTAGCTCATCCTTATGGTGTAAGGCCATATAAACACAATGTATTCATAGGCAAAAAAATCTCTCCTACTTATCAACTCATCATCTCACTTCCTATCTCAGCAGAAAATGTCGTCTCTCTTACTTGAAACTTCTTGGCTCACACGTCTTATTTAGATGAGTGATTTGGCCCTTTAGCTTATCAGATGTGGTGTGGGGATGGAGCTTGTGTGAAGATGCCTGGCCCAAAACAGACCAGAGAAAACGAGTCTGGGAGGGTCTTTATGAAGTTACAGTGTTGATTCCCTTGCTGTGGTGCAGGGACTGGCAACACCTGTGCTATGCTTGTGAAAATTTCATTACTACCCCGACATCTCTTTGGTAAGAGAAGAGGGGCAGACCAAAGCCCAGCTGGATCCATTCCAACACCCCCAGGGAGGGATTTAAGGTGGGCTGGGAATGAAGGAGGTAAGCCCAAGGTATCAGGCACCTCCAAGGCTGCAACTGCAAGACAACAGTGTTAAAGGAGGGGTAGGAGCCCATTTTTGCTCTTTATTTTGATCTCTTCTTGCCTCTGGTAGTGCCCAAGGTGCCTAAAGGACAGCTTGTCAACACCTGTATGTGGAGATGTACTGAATTGCTGGTTTTTTTTGTCATTGCAATAGCAAATTGTGGAATGCTAAAGGCTATGTGACAGCAAGAGATTTGTCATGGTCACCTTTTAATATCAGTGTCTGTTTTCAAGCCCTTTCTGAAACTGTGTTGATACCAATATCACCTTTTTATAGTGGGGAAACTGAGGCACAGGAGCTTGCTGAGGTCTTGGACCAGGTCCAATAGCAGAATAGGAATTAAGCTTTCTGAGTCACAGTGGTACCAAATAAACAGCACACAGAGTAGCTGATTCAGATGAAAGATGCTTGTCTACTTTATTGATTTACACAATCATCTGTGACCCTGGATGCTGCAGGACAAATGATGCTATTACTACCTCATAGCAAGGAGAAATTACAAAGGCTTTGTCAGGCTGATTTTGGTCTGATCCCTTACTCAGGAGCATCTGAGCCAGAAGTAATTTATAATTTGTTCCTCCTAGGCAAATTACCATTAAAATCTTTTCATCTTGCTCTTTCCTGTGAGGAGTTGTGGATATGCAGTATATTTTTTTAGAAAAGCACGTTCTGAAGCATTTTCAGAGAATTTAATCCCTTCCACTCCATCCTTAACCTGCTTTCCTAAGGGAAAAAGGCACACACAATTGCAGGAGTTATCCACCTACAGCGTCTCTTTCTTCCTCTTGACCTTTAATAAGGGTGAGCCTCTCAGTTGATTCCAACTGCAGCTGACAGAGGGATGGCGGTCTCAAAGACACTCGGATCTTGGGAGTTTTGTGGAACTGGCAGCACAAGGAAGCCCTTGGGGGATCACCACCAGAGACTCCAGCGTGACCTTCCCAGCCCTGGCAGAATGGGGTGCTAGAGAGGGGAGTGCCTGAAATAGAATGGGTGTGTTGCAAGGGAGTGTGCCAAAATCGCAGGCACATAGGAAAAATAACCAGCAGTGATTCTGCTCTCCTGGACTATTTTGTTCCCTCTCTAAACTCTCCCTTTTAGAGGGACCTCTCTGGGAATCATGGATTCCAGTTGCCTGAGGAAGGGACTGAGGAGTTCCAAGCCAACCAAAAACATGCTCTGTGTTTCTGGCCATCTTATTGAGACTTGGCTGTGCCCCCTTGGAGGGCTTTGAATGAGGACTAAAACCTGCATGCCTTGGGCACTTGGGATTTTCCTTCCTCATGAGGTCGTGTTCCTTCTGTGCTGCAAACCACTGGGACTCAGCTGGCTTCAACAGAGCCACAGCAGCTTCCTCTGGGTGGGGAAACGTTCCCTCTCCAGCCCAGAGGGCTCCTGTGATACTGGCTGTTAATTCTTGGGTCGGTCCAGGGCTGATGGCAGCTCCTGGGAAGGGGCCATCTGAAGTAAGATAAAATGACACACCTACATGGTTCCAAATGAAATGCTCTGGTATGCAGGAATCTGTCTTATCCCACTTTATGTTCAGCACCGTGTTCTCCTGGGAGGCACTGAGGTGTAACCAACCTTTGGAACACGCAAGTTATCAATTCCTCGACGGGGATGGACAGTTTTCTGTGGGTCATACACTGGCTTGATTTTATTTTTAAAATAGCAGGGGCAAAGACTCAGTTCCAGGCTTTTCCTTGAGAAGCATAAGGTGGCAGCTGCCTTTCACTAAGGAAAGCCCCAGTGATGTCTGGAAGAACAGGGTGCAGCTGAGATGATCTTTTAGCTTGTCCTGTGGTCTCTCCAGCAGGTGCAGGGTGCATTACTGGGTGTTGAGAAGTTAATGGCCCCAGAGAGAAGCTGATATGCCTGCTAAGCAAAGATGCAGTGCTCTTAAATGACTGGCAAGGCAGTGAGATGATGCTTGAATTACACCTACTTGGCCTCCCCTTTTTTTAATATCTTTTTTTTACCCAGCTCAGTTTCTATGGCATGAAAACCCAAAAAGTGACACTCATCAGCTATCAACAATTTTAATATGGACTTTTCTGAGGGAGCCAGAAAAATAAAAGCTTTTTCCAAGGTCATTAGCTGACAATTGCAGCCTGTTTGAAAATTGCTTGCACTCTCTGCTAATTGGTCTACCAGACCTGTTCATTTGTTAATTTGATGCCATTAGGTAACTGGCACATCTCTGCTGCAGACAGGGTAAGACAAGGACTGAGGATGCTATTTTTATCTTTCCCTTTGGATGTTTTGAGATGCCCAGATGCAGAGCAAAGGTGCTCTGTGCCTGCTGTGGGGACCTTCCTCAGGGGTGGTAGGGCACTGTGGAGACACTCTGGGCTGGGTGTCACCCCTGCTGGGTGATATAAAACCTGGAGCCTAGGTGAAGGGGAATAGGCTGAATGAATAAATTACTTTAGGTTGAGTGAATAGCTCAACATTAAAGCAATTATTGTAATTACTTAGATTGGCCCCAAATTGACTGGTTTGGGATTTGAAAAGTGAAAGAAAAAAAGGTGTTTCGGGGTTAAATGGATGCTTTATTTGACCAAAATTGAGTCCTATAAATAAAAGTGAAAGGTTGGACATTCAGAATGGATACTAATATGACCCTGTCATGACCCTCTCCTTTCCTACCATACCCTGGGATGAGGGCTCAGGTCTCAGTCATTGCCCTCCCCTAGGGTGCCTTGGAATTGGGCTGATTTCCATCTCTTCTACTGTTTGTGTGAAACATGAGTGGGCAGAAGGGTGAGGAGGCAGATCGTCTCTTTGTCTGGTGAGCCAAGCTCAGGAAAGAAACTCTGATCACCCTGTGTGGGAATACCCTGCTGTGCCCACCACTGGATATGCCCTATAGCTGCATGATCAGGCTATTTTTGGAGGAGAAAGACTTTGAATTCAACAGGGATGCGATTTGAACTGAGATTAATGCCTGAGATGCTGCAGCAGAAGAGGCATCAGCTGTGTCTCTCAATCTGTGAAAGGTGCCAAATGCCCTGAAACTATTTATACATTTAAGAGTATTCAGCAAGTGCAACCCAAACTGTTTCAGGTTGGTTGAAGCAGGATCTTTTAGCAGCTTCCCTGTATACTTGGAAAAAAAAAAATTGCTTTTTCACATGTCAGGTCTACCTCCTCCAGCCTGCTGCACTTCTGTGCCAAGCAGAAATCCTCAAACTCATTTTACTGGTTGATGGTTTCTCTGTGTTAAGAACCTGCTTGTTTTGGAAAATGGCAGCCAGAATTTCTCTGGTTTAAAGAAAAACTAATTAGCCCAGACAGTGCACAGAGTTTCTGGATTGTACCAGGAAAGGGCTCAGCTAAGCTCCCTCAGGGTTTGAGGAACTTGTGTCATGGTCAGCCTGGATTTTGTCCCCTACTGTCCAGCAGCTCTGCCTTGCTCTGGTACCAGTCTCTTACTTTTGTGCTCTTTAAGCAGCCTTAGGACCAAGTGTTGTGTTGATCATCCCATTGGACTGCTCATAAACCCCCTTGTATCCTTCAGTTTCATCCATCATCCTTAGCTTTCCCTTGTATCCTTCATCCTGAAGAGACCAGAAACATATCTTTCATCTTGCTGAGACTGAGAACAACTGACAAATCCAAATTTAGAGCAGTTTTTTTTCTTTTGAATTAGTTAGGAAAATTATTGCTCTTGTTACAAGGTCACTCTTGGGTCCTGGCTCTCACTGCCTGGACTTTGCAACTGAACACTTTTAGGTAAAAAAGGTGCTTCTTTTACCCCACAGATCTAAGGAAACACTGGTTTTGTGTGTGATCTAGGTGTTGGGCACACCTATTGGAGCAGATCCCAGGAGCACCATGCCAGGGTGCAAAGTGAAGAGGACTTTCAATTCTACCTTGGATCTGCCCCTGTTTGGAAAGCTGGGAGTGGGGAGCTGGTTGAGCACCCCTGGAGAGGGACTTGGCCTTGAGCAGGGAACCTGTGTTTTGGCAAGACTGGACAGAGGAAAACAAGCAAAAGCCTGTGTAATTCTCCCTGGAATGGGGCTTTCACCAACCCAGCTACACTGGTCACAAATCACACCTCATTGTGCCTGACAGTCACAGCTAGGCTGGAAAAACCTTGTCATCCTGACCCAGCCTCAGGAGCCAGAGGATTTAGTGAGCTCTTCTTTGCTGTGTTTAGAGAATTTCTTAAGAAAACACTTTTGTTCCGTGGGTGATTTCGCAAGTTGGGAGAAAAGCAGCTGTTGGTGCTTCACAGCTCAGATTTCCCTGAGAAGTGTAAAGTCTCAGCTGGACACCATGATGATAGATTTTATAGATTTTCCCCCCTTCCTCCACATCCAGCAGGCAGCTAAACCCAACAGTGAGCTACAGTGCATTTCTCTGTGTTTAACTTCTCCTTGAGATAATCCATTTGCCTCTGTTCTTTGAAAACTTACTGAATAAGCCACTTGTTTCACACTGGTGGGGAAATAACACTTTGGGGGCCCCTTTTGTGCCTGTCTTATGTACAACAGAAGCGTGGAGTTTTATAAAGTCTAATAAATACCCAGCTCTGCCAGATGTTAGCTTTCCCTTTTATTTTTTATTCCTTCTTTTCCTTTCCTTCTTTCCCTACTAGAAAGGAGGTCGGAATTTGAGTTCCAGACTTTGGCTGACTGCAAATAAAATGGGACTGTTTCTAAGAGACATGTTGTGACAGTGTAAATTATCACATTTTAGATGGTGTTAAATATAGAAATGCCACTTAAGAGGGGATGCATTTTGTTCAGCGTCTGATATTTGTCTCGTCAAGACATCCCTGTGAGATGGTGTCTGTTTACTATCTTCCCACCTTTTTACTCCATTATTCTGCTCCCTGTGCTGACAATGGTTAATGAAGAAGTTAGAGCCTTTTTCTGTGTTTCATGGTGCTTGAGAAATGGGGGCAGGTCACTGCCTGGCTCGAGGGGGCTGACTCCAAATGAGCCTGTGGTGGAGAAACTCCCACTTGCACTTATCTTCCCTGGGATAAACCTCTGGATTAAATGCAGGGAGCAGAGGGGGGTGAAAAGGCCACGCTTATACACAGCCCTGAGTCTCCATCCAGGGCTCAGGGGCTGGAGGGTCCACAGGAGGTGGGAGGAGAGACAGCCCAAGTCAGGAAAACGAGGGTGAGGAAGAAAAACATTTCCCTTAGACTGGAACAGGCAGAATTCACTGGAGTGAATGGTTTTGAAGTTTATTCAGTTATTTTGGCTAAACCTGGCTCATTGATGGCTCTATTTCCCTGTCCCAATGGAAAAGCATGTGTTTGGTCTCATTAAATCGAAAAGTGGCATTTTCTTTATGCTCTGTGCTCCTCAAGAGTGGTAATTGTGTGGAAACTTTCATAGTTTATACCTAAAGGAATCTTAATTTTAATACATACAAAATTACACCTATTTAAGCCTCATTTAGTTAGAAGCAGTGCAGTTTTCCATCAAACACCTCTCCAAACAGAAGCTGGCTTTGCACTTAAAGTGGATTCTCAGTTGTAACTTTATCTTCCCCACCTTGGTCTCAGCTCCATTAAACTTAATCACCATCATATACTACTGCCCGTTCAGTTAATGAAATATAGTTTTCTCCGAAGGTAAAGTATTATAATTATAATTAAAGACTCTGCACATCAACAATAGCTTTTTTGCTTTCCACCTTTTTCCATTTTTAAAACTGGTTCATTCTGTGCAGAGTGAAATGCCAGAAATGCTTATGAGACAAAATAATTCTGCTCAGACAATGAGAAAAATAATCACACAGGATTACATGGCCACAGATAAAATTTTGCAAGAGGTTCTTGTCCCTGCCATGGATCATCAGACAGATCTGATAAAACTCTTAAGTAGGCCAGTGTTGCCCAAGAAGTTAATAGCAGTGTTGCTTTTATTCAGAAATGATACCAGGCTGTTTTTAAAGCAGTAATGAGGCTTGTGCATGACTGGGCGTGTGGTCTGGCCAGAAATCCCAGCCCATGGCAGAGAATAGGTCCATCTCTCCATCCGTAGCACCGGAGGCTATGCCAGCAGTTCTGAGAGGTAATGGTTCAGGTCAACTGATATAAAGTGAAATAATTTCTTTGGTTATTCACAATATCAATTTGCTTTGTCAAAATTGCTGTTTTTCCCCTATGCACAGAATTAATTTTGTCCTCTCTTCCTTACCCCCTAAATTAAAAAAGTTTGCGTGGAAAATTTCTGACTTGTGCTACTAAAAATATGTTCTTGTGTATGGTCTTAGGATGCACATCCAGCTATATAAGTATAGATGATTTGCAGCTATTCAAAAATAAAGCGGGATTTTCAAAAGCAGTCTAACTACTCCCAGCCTAAACTAGTTGGAGCAAAAGCAGGGGGAGTTTATAATTAAATTCACTGGGAGCTGTGCTAGTCCCCTGCTGAGTGCTTTAAATATTCCTCTCCTTAGAATCTACTGGGAGAAAAATATACTGTATTTATAGCCATCTTGTTTCAATATAAACATGTCAAACTGTAAATCTCAGACACAAAGATGGACTCAAGCTGAAAACTTCAAATCCAGATTTCCGACGTTCTCTGTTTCAGATCAGCTCCATTATGGGCTTTGGGTTTGAGGGTGTGGGACTGGTTTTCCATTTAGGTCCAGCTTCCCTCCTCGCATTCGGAAAGGGTTGGCTCTCACACCCCATGTCCCACTGCACTCTAGTTAAACTTTGTGAACGGGGTTAGCTCCTGATTTCTCTCAATTCCAAAGTGCTTTCCTGGAGTGAAACACCCTTTGTGTTTCAGCACCTCTGTCCCTGATAACCTTGCCCCCCTTCAGAAGATGATTATGCATTTCCTCTGTCGGGAGCAACATGTACCTGTCTTTCGTTTCACATTTTTGTTCTGTGTGTCCCTGTGTTTTTCTTTCCGTGCCCTGTGCTGGAGAGAGCCTAATAATAACAGCAACAACAAAAATAGCATTGTGGCTATTATTATCCTTGCACAGGTCTCTTGCTGGGAACAGATCCATCTGTGAAATGCCCGTGTGCTGCAGGACAGGCACAGCTCCTCTCTCCTTGGGCTGCTCTGGTGGGAGCCAGAGGTTGGAGAAACACAACGAACTTTGGCTCATTTGGGATAAGACAGCAGCTATTGGTGTGTTGACAATCCCAAGCTCGTTTAAACAGTATATCCAAGGGAGAAAGGGGGGGAAAGGAAAATGTTTCCATAACGACTGGCACGTGAATGCTGTTATGTTCCCCGTGAGGTGCCGGTGTGTGCTCGCGGCTCCGAAAAAGGTGTGTGCGCTCTGCAGGTGTTCTCTCGGAGCAGGAGATGTCCTAATAAGCAGGTACATTGTTCCACATGTTTAATCATGAATGGCAGTGAATGGCTGCTTCAGTTCTCCTGACCCTTTTTTTCTTCCCTCTTGACCTTTTCCTTTCCTAGCCTGTCACAAATGAGGAATGGTTATTAACTGAAATAAAAATTAAAAATAAAAAAAAAGAAAAAGAAAGTAAGGAGATTAGGCTTGGGGGAGAAGGGGGGACTTGGGAACATAAAGGAGAGTGGAAGTGTGTTATGTAGTATTTGTTTTCTCTGCTGCCATTTTATTGCTTTTCTGGGAGCGCTGCCAGAAAAATGGCGAGTAGCACTTTAATTAAAGAAGGCTCTGTGTGCGCTCCAGCTGTTCCTCATGTGACCAGCCTGTCTATGGGCAAAGCAAAGGATGCTCCCGCCAGCCTGCCCCAATCAATGCTAACCTAATTCCTGACCGCAGGCTGCCGAGCGTCGGTGCAAACCTGCGGCGGCCGGGGCTGTGCCTGCGAGGCAGACGCTGCTGCTCCCGCTGTCCCCGCGGTGCGAAGGCAGAGCCTGGCAGCGGCATTGCCGGGGATGCAGGAGTGCGCGGAGGGAGGGGGAGCCACGCTACAGACACTTCCTCTGCCTGCAGCAATATGCTTTACCCATAAACAGGCTCTGCTGCCTGGAAGGAAGGGCAGTTTGGGGCTGGTGGTGGAAGACTGGGTTCCGATTGAAGTTATCTTCTTCTTCTCAAAAAAAAAAA
>WAAG01068033.1:144929-205194 GCA_013390105.1 Tichodroma muraria
AAAAAAAAAAAAAGCAGAAATTGGTTATGAATGAATATGATTAATTTTTCAGTGGTAACCTACATCTGGGATGCCTTAACCTCAGGGAAGACTGCTGCATTTATTTATATATATATATGTATATATATTTTATTTTTCTGAATTTGGAGGAAAACAAGTTCAGCTGTACTGATGCCTCTAAACTGAAATACTGAGCTGCACATCTGGAAGGTGCTCTATGGATTCATCAGCAATGTTAAAAAAACGCTAACAAAGCAAAGCTGCATAATGGGATGGAAATTTTTGTGGTGACCCAATGAGAAAACTGTCATAGCATCTTACGGCTTATATATACTGATGTTTTGTTTCTTTTGAAACCATCCTCTGAACCTGTTTTTTTATGGAAGAAAATATGTACTCTGGTGATTTAGGCTATATAATTCCTTAAGACAATAGGTTGGACTGAGGTCTTGTTTTTGCTACAGGGCCCCTTTGCAGCCCTCTGCCAGTGTGGAGGACACAAAGATGAATGTGATGTTGTTTGCACCCACTGTAAGGCCATTCTCCAGTGCCAGACAGGCGTAAAGGGGCCTCTCTGTAAGCGAGAGCTTCATAAAACCCTGCGTAATAAAACCCTGAGCTTTTGTTGCAGCAGCTCAGTGGCATTGCTGCCATTGCAAATGTCACTTCTGACGTGTGCTAATTTAGGTGTGACATGAAACGTCCAAGTGTAACCTGAAGTGTCCCACAACTGAAGCATTTTATTGTTCCTTCACACACCTCACCTATCAGTAACATGAAGCTGCTTCCTCCCTCAGTGGTGCAGAGCTGAGCCTCCTGTACTGACTGACCTGCACGAGACCTTTTTTGGGAGCTTTCCAACCCTTTTCCTTTCATAGCCTGAGAATTGCTCCTTCTGTGTTCGTCTGTCTCCCACACACCGAGGCCCATTCACACGGTTTATGGCAGTGGAGGTGAATTGATGCAATACATTGGGGGGATTCGAGACAAAACTACTGGATTTTTGAAAGTCAGCTTCAGGGTACTGGGGACAGGCTAGACTTCCTCCCCTTTCCAGCAAAAAGGGGGAAACACTGGCAAAACTTGATTAAGGAGAGATGTTACTCGGATGTGGCAAAAAGCATTAGGTGGAGTATTGGTGTGCAGGTGAGATGTTGGAGATCTGCCTTGCATACTTTGTCCAGCCCTAATGCATTTGTAGAAGGCCTCAGGGGATCTGAACAACTGTTGATGCATGTTGACAATATTTTATAAAAGGGTCATCTCAAACTGTCCTGGTGGAGAAGCCCTGTTGTCAGCTGTGGGTAGTTTCTGAACAGTAGCTGGATGAAGGCTCTTGTGCAATGTTTTCTTCGTGTGTTTGCTGTGAAACCCAAAGGATACCTCGGGCCCCCTCTTTGCACACCCACCAGGTTGTCATTGTCAGATTTTGGGTCCCATTGATTACAGCAGTGAGTTTTCCTCAGATAGGGAAATGCATTTGTGTGCTGCATGGATGGTGTTGCTCTTGATGTCCCTGGGTCTGGTCATGGTCATCTCCTCTGCTTGTGAGCTGGCTGCACACTCTGGTCTTGTCTGGAAGTCTGAGGAGTACAGGGCCTTTTTCTTTCACACTCAAATGCTGATCTCCTTTCAGTGACACTGCCTGTTTGTTTGCACCCCAGCTCATTTCTCTGAGGTGATTTATCAGTCTTCTGCAGTCCAGTTTCTCTTCAGGTGACATCTTTATGGGACTCTTTCATTTTTCTGGTGCTGTCTTTCAGCTAAATTTCTTAAATTGTCTTTCAGGTTGTTTCCTCCATCCATGCAAGTTTCTTTTTTACAAGAACACTCACAAAATATTTTCCTTTCGCTTTTCCAGGCTTCCTAGGCAGTTTACCTTCTCTTCATGTACATTTGAGTGGACCTTGTTTGTCCTGGCTGCTTTGAAGTACAGGCTCAGAAGCAGCAAAAACTTCATGATCTAAAAATGGTCTGGGCAGAGTTGTTGCTTATACAGGATGCTCTTTGCTGTTCTGAGCATCAGGTGCTGGGGAATAATATGACAGAGACTCTCTTCTTGTACAATAACATGGGTTCCCTATTAGAATTATTTCCAGAATGTGTCCGGAGAAGGCATTTGTTCTGCCCTGCTTTACTTCTAATGCTTCTCACAAGTTCTTTCCTGAAATTCTGCAACTCTCACAATTAGAAGCAGGTTAATGTGTCTTTTGGCAGTATTTATTTATTAATTTATTTCTGGTACAAGTCTGTGTTGATTTGCTGGATGCAGTGTTTGCCGTCACTCTAAGGGCACAGCTTTTACTGTCATTCTGTTGTGGTCTAGCAGGCACCCCTCTTAGAGCTAAGGCAAGCTAACCCTGCACAGGAAACAAACTTGGGTTTTGGACTTGTAAATCAATTTTCCACGTCTGGGTGGCTTTTTCTGGTGGAAACATGGATGTTGTAGGAAGTTGGATAAACGGGTTTCATTCCAACACAAGGTCAGGATGCAGCCAAGGAAAGTACCCAGCTTGGCAGCTCCAGCACTCTCTGTCCTGCTGAAACAACAAGGAGGGAGAGTCCCTGTGACTGAGAGCAGGAGAGAAAGGCATTTGGGATGGGGAAAAAATACTGTAGGCGGAGGTGACCCAGATTCATATTTGCTTGTCTGGCTGATGGCACTGAAAGCCCTTCCAGGCAGGATCATGGCTGTAACTGGCTGAGAGCATGTCTGCATCAGACAAACTGATCTGAATCAGAACTCACCAGGTGCCTTTGAGCAGGATGACACAGCTGTTTGGCACAGGGCTGCACAGCAACATCAGCCTGGTCCTGGAAGTGGGATAGATGGGTCATGCTGAGGACCAGGACCTGCTCAGTAGGAAAAGCGTTCTCCCTGGTGCAGCTCTGAACTGCAGTGCCTGCTGGTTTGTTCTCATGAGGAGCAGGGATCTTGGCACAGTGTAGCCCTTAAAGCCACCCCCAGTGATCCTCCAGACCAATTTCTGCCCCTGTGGGTCCCACAGAAACCAAACTGACAATATCTGATGGTGAGTATATGGAGCAGGAAGCAGCTGGGTTGGCCATGAAAAACCAGAATGAACAGCTACCTCTGGCCTTCCTGGGCCCAAAAAGAGAGAGAGTTACTGGCCAATCCTGGGCTTGAACAGCTTGGCAAGATCCAAATTGGATCTAGTGCCAACCCCCAAAAAAATTAGTTTAGAGCTTGGTGCTTGGTGTCTGCTCAGCTCTGTGTGCATTGAAAAATGCCTGGTGTTGCGGTTCTAACACGCTGTGCATCATAAATATGAGCAACAGTGTTTTGGACACAGCCTAAAGCAGTGTCTGAATTATTTCCTGCCTAGGAGCGACAATGCTGCAAGTGTGGTGACTCATGAAACTCCATGCCCAGCACACCATCAAAGCCCATAAACTGTTACTTTAGCTGTAGGACAATAACACCTTTCTCAAGCAGGACAAGGCAGCTGGCTGTATTCCCATGTAGGAGCTTTCTTGGATACTTGGGAACTGCTGACAGGACAGGACCTTTGTCTCTCCATGATTTGAGTGCAGTGCAGGTGGGTATGGCCACAGTTTCTGCTGTGATACCACTGTTGATGGGCTCCAGGAATTTGCACTGGGACCAGAGCAAGGGGGAACAGTGGTGAAGTGCTTTAGGGAGTGAATGGAACTGATAAAATACAAGGTGCCTTAAAGCTTTTTCAAGAACTGAATTAAGTCCAGTAATCAGGATAGGTGTATGATGTTATTATTATCAGTTGTTTTTCCTAACTCAGTCGGGACTTGGTGGTGTCAGGTGCAGTTCAGAGTTTGCAGTCTAAATACAGGATTAGCAACAGTGGGTAGGGACAGACAGATGAGGCACCAGAAAGGATCAGTGCCATGATGCCAGCCAGCAGAAACTTTTGAGGGATCCAGATTCTTTGGAGGTGTTGTAGCAAAGAGGAACTTGAAGGATCAGCTCAGACGTGTAAAGCATCAGAGTACCTCTCTGAAAGAGTGGTTGTAGAAAATTATATCTCAGGTTGAGCTCTTAGGAGGTGGTCTCTTGGCACAGGGATAATAGGTAGTGGGGAAAGTGGGTGGAAAAGAAAAGGAAGTGGACTCTGTTGGAGTTGGTGCTCTGGGGTGAGTTTTTGAGGGCACAGAGATGCAAATTGTGGGTCTCTGCAGCAGCCTTCAGAGTGGCTCTGAAGGGGAGAGGATTGCATTTGTGAGGGATGGAAGAGATGATGCCTCGGTAACTGAGAAGATGAGAATTTGGCCAGGTTTTTGGCCATTCAGAATGGCAGAAAAGGCCATGCCTGGGTAATGGTACTAGGACTGAACCTGGAAGGTTCAGCTTGGCAGTGCTGATCCTGGGCGGAAACTATAGTTGGAAATGCCCCTGGAAGGGTGACCCTGCTGGCTCTGATATGGAAAGAAGAGGCAGGCTCGAGTCTGTCTCAGTGTCGTGGTCTAAGCTTGCAGCTGAAGGACAGTGCATGGCTTTGTTTGAGCAGTCTGAGGTCAGGGTTGAACCAGGAGCCACCTGCACGGATGGGATTGTTGAATTTGTGTCTGGGATGGGAGTGGTCTTGGAAGCGATGGGAAAAGGCAGTGTTGAGAGCAGGGTCCTCTCATCAGGAGACAAGGGAGGTGAGGAGGATCTTCAGAGAGATTGTGAGAGAGGTATGAGTAGAAATAGGACAGAAGAGTAGCATGGAAGCCAAAGGAAATTAATCCTCAGGAAGGTGAGATGTCTGAGTAAGGATACAGGGAATGCAAAGAGACTGGAGGCAGAGAGTTGGATCTGAGATTGTGAAGACTGTTGTCTGGAAACTAGGCTGTCTCTTTGGCCAAAAATGTCGGTTTCTGTATGTCTGCTTTTGATCTCACTATGAACATTAGTAAAATATTTCCATTTTTCTGGCAAGTGGATGTCCCTAGACCATGCAGCTGCTCAGTAAAGCAGCTTCATTATCAGGATGGTGGCCAACATTGCAATGACATTATACAGCTGTCTGGGGCCCTGCACTTTTGCCTGCATTCATCACCTGCTTTTGAACTGGTCCCAGTTCTCATTGCTGACCTACTGGAAACCTCTGCCTTGCACCAAGCTATTGTTTATCAGACTGAAGAGGCTTTGAATAAAACAATTCCTCTTCCAGGGAACTTGAATGTTTTGACAGAACTTTAGTCTCATCCCAAAATCTCCAAGCAGCTCCAGCCATCGATGACTTTGACATCTGTGCTCTGAGCTGAGCACAAGGAGAGGACGCTGTATTTCTTTAGTTGGTGCCAGGCTATTGTGATGGCTGATGCAATGTTTTGGCAGCTAAGCTGTAGCAATGAAGATTTGTGCTGTAGGACCCAGTTCTAGTGGGTGTGTTAAGGCCTTAATATTAAAAAAAAAAAAATAAAAAGCCTCACTGTATTGGCAAATGGCCAAACCATAGTACATAACCTCTGAGCACTCCAGGAGTATTTTCGTAGCAGCTGGATGAGGAATGAGTTGATAGAGACAGAGCAGGGGGAGTTTGAAGCCAGTCCCTCAGATCATTTTTCAATGTGCTGGGTTGTCCCTGCACTCCCTTGGCAGGAAACTCAAACCCTGCTGCACTGTCTCCTTGGCCACCTCCACGGTGGAGCTGCCGGTCTCCGTGTGCAGGGCACGGGCTGTGAGGGAGAGGTGTTTACACTTCTCATCCAGTGGGAAAGTCCGGAGCCGAGCACAGGCACTTCAGACTGTAACGTGATAACAGGTTTGCCCCCATCACTCACTCCTACTGCTACTAATAGAGCAAGAGAGGGAAATTCCTCAGGCATGTGGGATCTCTCAGCTGTGGAAATAACACCATCCTGGTCTTCCCCACTCCTTCCAAGTCAGTGGCTGAGCTGCTACTCCTAATACACACTAATGCCATGCACCTAACATAGAAAACGCAGAGGATACCCTGAATAAATCAGATTGAGGTTTCCCAGAGAGGGCTGCAAAGTCT
Source organism: Tichodroma muraria (assembly GCA_013390105.1). Lineage (NCBI taxonomy): Eukaryota > Metazoa > Chordata > Aves > Passeriformes > Sittidae > Tichodroma > Tichodroma muraria. The sequence continues at coordinate 150,914 of WAAG01068033.1, forward strand.
CACCCCTCCATTTTCACTGCCTGCTGTGGCTGTGTGGCCTGGGACAGGAGGGTGACAAGCAGAAAACCCCAGCACATCTCCCCAGGAGCAAGGAAATAACCTCCCAAATGCAAAGTGCACTGGCCATGGTACATGATGTTGCTAGCCTCCTACTTTTGTGACAGCCAACAAATCTTTTCCCGTGGTTTTTAGATTTGGGTTTGGTAGGACACGTGTTGCTGCAGTAGCCTGGCAAAGGAATTTGGATGATCTGAGTGTGTGGTAGCTTCTTCCTCAGCAAACCCACTGGCAGATGAGTTTCCTGAACCAGTAAATTCATGTGTGCACCCACCCCAGCTGAGGTCACTCCCAGCAATACGCATCCCTGCTACAGCAAGCTGGGATGGAGGAGCCTGGGACTAGTGTGGCTCTTTGGTACAGCAGTGCTGGAACCATGGCAGAAAGCATTGGTCCCCAAGTGCTTCTGTGTCCTCTGCTCACCCACACTGCCTCCTGTGCTCGACTCAGATGCAGATGTTCCAGCTATGTTCCAGTTTGTCATCCAAAAGCTTTGAGATTTTCTCTCTCCTCTGAGGCCATCTGACATGGATAATGGGTGAAGGCTGTTCTTTGACTGGCCATTTTGGTGATGTAAAGTTACTTGGGAGGGTCTTTCCTTGCTGTAAAAACAACTTAATGAGTTCCCCTTGTCCTTTTCTGGGTTTTTGGTCTCATTGACACTGTCAATGGGCTACTTGGGTGGGCTGGGAGGTGTTGCTGTTCTGAGGAGAGGAAACTAGAGATACAGTCTGGCACAGAGAGAGAGACATACTGCTCATTTTGGTGAGCCCTACTTTCCTGTGTGCTTGGGGACCTGTGAAGCTGCCCAAACCAGCCCCTCTGGGTGTGTGGACCATGCTAGGAGGGAGAGAAACCCATCTGTGGGATTTGAAGCTGCAGTGCCCCAAGGAGCAGTGCTGAATAAATGGGCATGTCTGCATGTGCTTCCACTTTAATCACTCTTTAATTGTGCAGCTGTTCTCCATGGCTAAGTATTGTACAGGAGTACCGGGGTGACCCCAGTTCCCCTTTTGCTCCTGCAAAAACCTGTTCATATTCTCTCTCGTGCCTGAGAAACTTCTGCAGAAGGGGCTTTCCCTCTCTCACTCTCTTTTCACTTTGTAACGAGAGGAACAGTCTTTCATTGTTAAATTTCAAAATAACCCTCTTCTGTCAGAGTCCGACTCCTACATCCAGCAGCAGGGCTGGAGCCTATACCAGAAAACTGTGCGAAGGAGGTGATGCATGTCTGGCCACCCATTGCTTTTCCTCTCAGTTTCCCAGGAATTGCTGTAGAGCCATTCCCTACTGCTGTGGCCAGTAGAGTAATGCAAAGGAGGGTCTGGCTCCAAGGCCATTGAATGGTGTGCAGTCCCTAAACTGCAGAGGATTTTGGACAAAGTCTTAAAGGAAAAGGCTTGGTAGGGATTTTCAGGGAAGAGTCTGCTGCCAAGGAGAGCGGCACCAGCCTGAAGCTGGGGCTGTCCCCCAGCCCTTTGTTCCTCGGGGTGGTCGGCTTCCTCCACCCGGCGCAGCACAAAGAGCCTTTGGGAACTGGCCCAAAACTGAGGAGTGGCAAAATGCAGTTAGTTCCCCTGCTTTTGTAAAAGGCATGTCTGGCTGCCAAGGGAAGTTTCCATATCCTGCTGCCTTGTGTTCTCTGGGGCTCGTCTGGGACCTGCTGTGCCTCTGAGTCCTCAGGCTGCGACCGGAGTCTGGGAGCTTTGCTCCTTCCTTTATACACGGGTGGAGAAGACAACGGTCAAGTGTTTTCAGCTTTTCTGACTGATTTGTGCCCATTACAAAGCTGGCTGCCTGGGCCAGTTCTCTGATGCGGGTTGGGTGTCCTGGGGACATTTGCTTTGCTTCTGCTGGGGCTGAGCTTGTTCTGGAGACAGAAGGCCTGGTCAGAAACTTAGGGAAGATTCTGAAAAGATGGCTCTGAGCTTGAGGATGCCCTCCAAGAAAGACCCAGTCTAGGGCAAGGGAGTGAGCGAGCTGCCTTGCTTAGGAAGTAAATGTAGTGCAGGGAAAGCACTAAATCCTAAAGACATAGAGACAATTGTCTCCCTCAGTGTATTTTGGCTTGAATAAGTTGTGAATGCTGTCAATAAATGACCTTTTTATCAGGCAGGGTGGATTCTTTGGTCCAGATCCTTTCCTTGTGGTTAATCTTGTGGCGAAGGGGTTTTGCCGACACTCAGGGCACAGTCTTGGGACAAACCATAGCACAGGCTTTGTAAAAGGGAACTAAAGAAAAGAATGCAGATACAGGTGATCAAATGGCAGTGTTTGTTGGGAATTACTGTCATGTGGAGAAGCTTTACACAGATTGGTGCAATTACCTGATATCAAAATGGTGTTTAAGCTGTAAAAACTATCCATAGTGGTATGATGGGCAGCGGATTATGAGGATGAAAGCAGGCTGTCATTAAAATGAAGATGCAGTTACAGGAGGTGTTTTAATTTGGGTTTATGCAGCATGACAATTTGTATATAAAAGATTCCTACTTTGGGAGAATTTGGGGGTATGGCTTTTGTTAATTTTCTGTTAAGACTGCACCTTTGCTGTGAGTTCATGTACTGGAACACCAAGGCTGTCTTCCACAAACACACCTTTCAGGCCACCCAGACAGGGCTTGGGCCCATTAGACTGGAGCAGCTGCAGGCAGCTATCATACTGGATCAGCCAAAGAGCATGCTTAATCTTGCATGTGTGCCTAATATGAAAATAACAATATGTGAAAATTTGTTTGACAAGAGCATCCCCCAGTCTGGGGAGCACTCCCCTCAATGGACACATTTCGTGCAGAAGAGAAGCCAGAGCAGGCAGAGAAACACTGAAACGTGCTATGTGTTTGATATAAAAAGCATGTAAGGCTTTTTTTTTCCTGTTTTCTGAAGGGAATTAATATAATAGAGCTGCCACCTTTCATCAGTCGGATTTGGTGGCAGCTGAGCTCAGGGATGGTAGCGGAGAGGAGGGCATGTGAAAGGTGTGGAGAGAACTGGAATTTGCATTGCAGAGGAAGGGATTTTTCTGTGCATCTCCAGGAGAGGTGAAGGGCTGTTCTTTGGTGTTTGCTTCTGTTAGAGACCCTGACAGATTTTGGGCTGGGCTGAGCCTGCTGGGGTGGGCACAGAAAGCATCTGGGTGTGCAGCAGACGTTGCTGCCAAAGAAAACCAAATCCTGTTTTTTGGAGAGACTGTCAGGTTTATTTAGAGGTAGGTTTAATATGCACTGCTGTTTTCCCTGCAGTGAGGAATACCTCTCTCTGAACTCTTCCCAGAGGATAGGCTACACTGCCAAGTAGGAGGGAAACATCTCAGCCTGAGCTCGCACCTGAGTGTGTCTGAAACACAGTGGAGCTGACACATTTCAGCAATCTAAGGGGAACTCTAGTGCAGAATTTGGTATTCTACGTATTTAATGTCCTATATACAGTTTTACAACCTATATATTAAGAATTTTTTATTGGAGATGTTTATGCACAGTCAGCCTAGCACACTAACATTTGCTCTTACTTTGCTACAGCCATAATTTTGCTAGATACTGATTGCCCCTGCTCCTGCTTGCCCAGGTCTTGACCTTGCCAGTATACAAGAACCTCTTGGGCAGGGATGAGTATCTGGAAGTCTCACAAGGGGCCATACAGGCAGAAGACTCTCAGCAACTCACCAGACATTACATGTTCTCAGGTCCTGTCCCAGCAGGACATTTAGATAGGTCATGCAGGGGATTTTGCATGTGGTCACTGCTCTACTTGCCCCTGTGGAGCTCACAGCACTGGAGCTGCTGCTCTGAGACACATTTCTATTGAGCAGATTTTTATATTGGCTCAGTCTCGGCATCTCTAAGGCTTCTGGGATGGAGCTGCCACAGCTTGCTGTAGGCATAAACCTGCTGTTCTCTTAATGGCTGCCCCCAGGAATTTTGGCTGTGCTTGGCAGTGTGGTAACTACCTGCAGTTCTCAGGACACATCAAGCCTCTTTCTGTCACTTTACAAGCGTTTCTCTTACCCACAGAGCAGCTCAAGAAAACACGTGATTGATTTTAATTAAGAGGAAAGTGGAGAAAGCAAGTGCCTTGTTTTCTTCCTAAAGTTTTTTTGAAGCTGTCTGAAACATTGGGACATTCCACCAGTGAGTGATACAATTAACAGGAGTTGAACTCTGCTCTCATTGTCGGTGTACGCCTTGAGAAGGAGCTTGAACAATTCTATTAACTGTATTATGCAGATAGAGCCAAAGACAGAGAACTGGATCTACCAACTTGTATACACCACAATTTTCTGTCATCCCTAGGACGCATTCTGAGGTCCTTGGCTTTTTTAGGAAGCATTTACTTATGCCATATCCCAAGATTTTTCTCCAGAGGAGGTTTTACAGGGAGAATCAGAATGAAAATTGGGTGCAGATCTGGGGATGTTTTCTCACTTCAAATGGTCTGATACGATGGGGAAAGGGTCTCTTTGTCAGCCTCAAACAGGCTAACTGTTTTCACCTGGCACATGGGGCTAAAGAAGGGAGAGAGGTGAGAGATGAAGGTTTTGGTGTGAGGGTGACTGGGTGGGGCTGTCTCACTCCAGACAGCAAACCCAAGATACTGACCTGTGTTTGCCATTCCCCCTCTTGCTGCTTAAAGGCAGCATCTTAAACACTCTACAAGTGGTTTGGGGCATGGGCTGGTTTTATGTATGCTATTGTAATCTGCCCAGTTCCTGGCACAGAAGGGCTTAGATCCTGATAAATCCTGGGGCTCCCAGGGTGGATGACCAAGATTTCCTCCTTTGGCATGGGGACTGTCAGACGGAAAGTGCTTCTTGTTTTTTCACTGTTGAATCTCTCGTCCCTGCATTTTTGATTGTTCATTTGCCTGGACAGTATAAAAATGAGAAGAGGCTCTGTTCCCTCCTCCCAGTGCAGGGCATTATTCACAAGCTCCCATTCCCTCCTCCCAGTGCAAGGCATCATCCATAAAGAGGTGAGCACTGCAGTCATCCCATTTCCCACCTCTAAACCAACCAGTTTTGAATGAGTATTTGCTTGGCATTCACACACTGAGCAAGAAAATATTTTTGATTGAAAGAGGTCTGTAAGCCTCTTGTTTGAATGAATCACCATGTGAGCAAGGGCCAGCCACTGGGTCTCGGACTGCAGCTGGCAATTCCCGTGATAGAAAATCTTATTCTAGTGAAAAATCTGAAACATGGGGATCTTTTTATTTGAAGCCTGTCACCATCCCATCCTTCCACCCCTTGCAATTTTCAGCTAAGTCTCAAGTCTCTGGAGTATATTGTGTTCAGAATGACCTTCACTGAACTGGCACCATGACCTCAGTGCCATGCCCGAAGCAGATCTCTCTGCACCTGCCAATTTAACCAGGAGTCTGCTATGCGGAGCAGAAGGTGTTGCTTCTTGGTGGACCTGGCAATTAGATTGAAACCTCCTGTTCAGTCTGAATTTCAATCTGGCATTGAATGTGTTTTTTTTGCCTGGTTTCTAAATGGATAAAATCCTTCAGGGTCTTATTTTGTCTGGTAGGCGTTTTTTGTACTGTGTGCATTTGCGAAGACTGGCTTTCTTATAGATTGCCCTTCTCCTGCTATCTCATCACTGCAGTTACTGCAGGCCTAGTCAGTATTTTTGATTCATGGTTGCATAAAAAAAAAATATGTTATTCGGGACAGGACACTGGCAGAACCTGTGGCATGATTTAGGAGCATTTGATGATCTCTTAGTTATTTAACCTAAAGAAAGTGTTAAGCCTGTCCTCCCACCACTGTACATGACATAAATGAAAAATTGGGGGGAAAAAGCTGCTAGAGAGCCACTCTTCTGCAGATGGCTAACATACATGAAAAGGATTTTGTGTTGTATATTTGCTTAATTTAAGTAAAGATAGCATTACTAGCATGTAGTACCTGGCTGGCATTTACATCTGTCAAGCCTAAATGAGAGTAGGGTGTTTGTGAAGTTGAATGATTCAACATGCCAGTTTTTTCTCAGCTGTCATCTATTTCAGGAGTTTCAAATGTTTCTAAATTAAACTTTTCTCCTTCTTGTTTGGCTTCAGAGTGGGGGAAAACTTTACTGGAATAAAATAATAAGTAATTTTAGTGAAATCATACTGGTGGCAGGGGGGGAAAGGTGAAGGAGAATAGAGTAACTACTTTAGCTCAATGAAATATTGACATGGATAAGCGAAAGAGGGAATAAAAGGGAGAGAGAACATGTGATAATCCAGTACCCCAAATGTGCAGTGTTAACAAAACTTTCATGTGGAGAGGTGGTCAGCAATTGGTTTGGTATGTCGGGATTAAGAGCAATTGCTCATCCTGCTGGGAAGCCTCATTGCTCAGGTGATGGAGCGAGAATTCCCTATTTATTCAGCAGCCTCCCTGTGAGCCAAGGGAATCATGTCCTACTGTCAGGCTTGGGCAGGGAGACTGGCAAGTTCTCTCTCCCAAGTCTGAAAGAGAATTTCTTCTAAAAGCTGAAGCTTTTAGAATTCTAAATTCTATTTAAATAAAGCTGATTCTGCATGGTGGAAGGCAGGGTGAGTGCTGCCCTTACACACAGTTCCTTTATCATGGGTCCCTTAGGAGGGAATGACAACTCACAGCCATCTGGAAGAATGTGCTCATGACTATTCCAGATGTTTCCCTCTCACATCGAGCTCTTACCAGTAATGGCATCACCACTACTCTCCACTTGTTTTCTCCTTGTCTTCTTCCCTTTTCTGCCTTGTCCTGGATTAGAACTTCCTCCATGTCACAGCTGACTGGTGCTAGCACTGGTTCTCACTCCAGGGAAGCTGGAGGTACCTGGTAAGATAAGTCCTGCTGCTAAAAGCTGTGGGCACTGAACATTAAGTAGCAATTAGTGTGACCTGAGCTCTTTGCAGTGGTGCAACACCAGGAAACTGGATAGCGTGCAATTCCCACTGGTGGATTTACTCCAGTCACTTAGTGTGGGCGAGACAAGGGTAGGAGTGAGCTGCTGGTGACTAATTGTATTTCCTCAAGGGCCTGGACTTTTCTTGAAGGTCTTTCTCAAGGCTAGACTCATCTAAGGAACTCCTGATAGCTTCTTGACAGATCACCTGTCTGGCTTCTTATCTGCTGCTGAGCTGTGAATCCCAGGTGGGATTAAGCACCCTACAAGGCAGAGTCACCAAAATCCGAAGACATTGATTCACACTTGTGGATTGCAATGTGTTTTTCAGAGGTACAGGCCTTTGAAGAAGCAGCAACAATGGATTTTGAACTGTTTTCAAGGAATAGGTGAGAGAGGAACCATGCCAGTTTTAATCTGCAGCAGCTAGGGTTTTATTGTTGGGTGCCAGACTAGCAGCTGGAGAATACTGGGGAGCATGTTGAACTTTGATATTTCCAAATTGTGGTCCTGGGGAATTTCACTGTAACCAGAAATGTTTGAAGTGCTGGCCTCTTGCCACAGTTTAGGATGAGGAATGCTTCTGAAAACCTTCACAGATCTGTATGGAACTGGAGTGCATTTTTCCCATGCAATCCCAGACAGGACTGAGATGGATGTACTGTGGAATTGTATTACTGTTTTAGGACATCTCTAATTCACAACCCCAGGGCAACAGTAAAATACTAAGGACCAGATTTTCAGGATGTAACTCTAACTGAACACCTCAATCTTATTATCTTGGGGAAAAGGAATATCCAGTTGTTCATATTTCTGAAGTGCAATATGATTTCCAACCCTTAGAATTTTATAAAGTGTAAGAGTGGAACAAGTTCAGTTTGTGTATATACATCTCTATATCTTTACATGCAAAAAGTCTTATGCTTTTTTTCATTTTTTGTTTGTTCGTTTGTTTTCTTAATAAGACAGTAATGTGTCTCCTGATAAGGTGGCTGTAAAGGTAAAACATGGAATGTGAGCCATTAGATTAGTTGTGATTAACATAATTCTAATTTTGGCCTGAAAGAAATTAGTGTAACAGCTGAGGAAAAAATAGGGGTCTTGTTTTGTTGTTCTTCAGTGACGATTAAAAAGAAATTGCTCGCTGATATCCGTTAGGAAACTGTGAGTCCTGGAACTCATGAAATATCAGAGAAGGAACTGTCACCCCTTGATTTTGGTGAGCCTTTCATCAGCAAGGTTCAGTGGGACATTGCCTATATACTTTATAAAGAAGCCCTATGAATGGAGAGATTTTCCCTCTCTCCCTTCACAGCTCTTTACCATGCCTTTCCCTTCTCAGCTTCATTCCAGGTCTGTGCCTGCATTTGGCTTGCAGAGCTCTCGCACAGGTCACTGAGAAGCTTCTCAGCCAAGAAACGGGCTAAAGAGCCAGTTTTGCAGTAGACAATTAGTCTCTTCTGGCAATATCCTAATTAATCCTGTTATTAGGCTTTGCCACTAATTGCTGTAGGAGAGGCCTGGCCCCGATAAAGCCGCCCCCCTTGGCGCGGTGCCTCCGGCGCAGCCCGGCCCGGGTGCCGGAGCGGCGGGCGCTCCGGCCGGGATCCTGCGCGCAGGAATTCGCCTTCGCGCCGCTCCGCCGGCCACCACCGCGGAGGGCGGCCCGCCAGGAGTAATGTGGTGTGAAGCCTTTTCCTGGATGTCTGGGCAAGCTGATTCGGGGGCCAGGACCAGTGTGTGCTCAGTGATGCGTCCCAGCCTTCAGGTGCATGATGTGCCACCGCAGTCTGCCGTGGATAAAAGGCTTTAGATTAAAAGCCTTGATCACCTCCCGTTAATGCTTCACGCCAACGGGGCTTTTAAAAGATTGTCTCGATGATAAAATGAGTGACCTTCAGATCCAAGAGTTTCAGAAGTGCCAGCTATGCCCTCCCATTAGATTGTTATTACCGGTTATAATGTCCTGCTATAAATTGGATAAGACTGGGTGCAACGCTGAGACTGAGTTCATTTGTTCTCCCCAGTCCACATCGCACTGGGACCGTGTTTCTCTTTGTGCTCATTGAACAGCAGTTCGCACCTTCACAGTTTCCTGCACTTCTCCCTGAATTTTGCTCCTCAGCATTTTTTGAGTTGTGTAGAGTTCCCCATCATCCGAGGAGCATGCTTCAGTTTCCATGCTAAAAGCGACTGCCAGCCTCGTGTAAGTGGTGTCGGCTGCTTCTGGCCTATCAGCCAGATGCAGTGTTTTCCCCGATGCGACAAAAGATTGGAGAGCATTCTCTAAACAAGGGCAGAAGGGAGGGAAGAGGACAAACAAGTGACTGTAACAGTGCTTTTGTATTGCAAATTGCATGCCAAACAGGAACCTCTTGTTTTTCAGGAGCTAAGTGTCCTTGAAATGGCTGATGCTCACCTCTTCACTGAGCCCTTCCTGCTGAATCACACAACCTCACCTGGATGTGCCATGTGTATGATGCAGCAGGGAGGAACAGTGCTGGGTTCAAGAGGGTCTCTGAAACTTTAATGAAATTTTTCTGAACTAAGCAGAGCACCAGGCAAGTCTGAAAACCCTGCTTGTTGCTTACGGTATGGGAACATTTTGGATGACTAGTTGTTACCAATAATTTTAGTAAGGTGACCGTGGCAGTAACAGAATTGATACATGGAAGGTGAAAATCCTCCCAGAAATGGCTTTTCAGTCCAAAGGAGGGACTCTTCCACTCCTACTCACTGATTAACACTGGGTTGGTGAGTGTGCTACAGATCAGGGGAGAGAAACTACTCAGAAACTACTCATGAGATGAGGCTGGCAGGGTTTGGTCCAGCTTGTGTAACCCATCTCTCTGCTGGCCTTTGCAGCTCACCTTCCTGCATTTACTGCTGAGCTTTATGGGTTTGCAGAATGATTTCTGGAGCTCTTTCAGATCAATACACAGTAGAGGCCCCTCTCTGGAGGGCATGTTCTGACATGATATTACCCTGCCACCGGTTCTTTTCTCAGTTTATAGCTTTCCTTAATATTTAAATGGGTTTCTTGCTGCAGTGCTTGTGCCCCGTTTACCCAAATAATCTATAACTCAATGACTTCTAAATCCACTTCACAAGTTGTTATATTCATTATAAATGAGCTGTAGTGCAACCTGCATCTCAAGTAGATATTCTCATCTGGAGGTCTGTGCTGAGATCCAGCAGGAGCAGCGAATATATTAAACCCATAAAACCCCCAAGACATCCCAGTACCATACAAAATGAGCTCTAACTACAGACTTTATTCCTCCTTATCGCTTCTATTCTCCAACCATTCAATGAAAATGTACCACACACACACACACACACACACATCCCATGCAGCTGTTCCTGCAGCCACAGCACCTCATGCAGATTCTACCAAGGTTCTGCAAGTGGCTGGCACTTCTAGCAAGCTGCGTGGAGGTGGCTGAGGCTGCAGATCCCTGTGTGAGCCTTAAGTGCTTGTGCAGGGTGGACCCAAGCCAGCAGCACTGGAGGGACCAGCATCTCGTGTTGGGCTTCAAGCCCGTGCCTGGTCTCACTGATTTCAGTGGCACCAGGCTCCCTGGCCGCCTTTTCCCAGTTGAAGAGGCAGCTTGGTGTTGACTGGCCAAGGATTCAGACATGCCTCTGTGTCTTTGGGGGCTTTATTATTGTCACAGTCAGCTTTATCTGCACAAAGGCTTTGTCTGGTAGGGTTTTAGCTACTTTTTAATCTCAAATCCTGGCTGATTGCTGTGCTAAAGCCAGCTTCACTCCCAAAACACTGTTTATCTGAGAATCCTTCATAGATGTTGCTCTCAAGATTTAACTTCCTTTTTAACTCTGGCTTTGTGTTGTTGTGGTTTTTTTGTTTTGTTTTGTTTTGCTTTTATTGTTGATTTTTTTTTAATACCATGGAGTAGTAGATTTAAAAGGGATTTTTAAAAAAGGAAATCTGGAGTTTGGAAGAGACTCCATACTCCATTCTAACATTGAATGCAGGAGAAATATTAGAACTTGGCAATATTCCTTTGCTTGTAAAATCTGATAGATTTAGATTTGACTGGTTTGCCTTGGATTGAGTGGGAATGTTAATAGTGTAAGAAATTCAATGAGCTCTAATGCTGTTTAAAAAGTCCTAATGAGAAGGGTGCTTTTGTGTTAAATTCTATTGGTTTTTTATTTCCTTTTCTGCTTTCCGTATTTGAAGAATGCTAAAAATATTTTTGACAGCTAAGGAGGGAAATAGACTTTTGTTTGAAGGACCTGTGGGAGTAGGGTAGTCTGGGGGAAGGCAGTGGAATTTGTTTGGTTGGTACCTTTTACTGTATGGATGGCTCACCCCTGTGAACCATTAAATTGGGGAGTTTTGGCTTACAGCTGGGGCTAATCGGGATCTGAGTTTACTGACTGGCTTCCTTCTCTTTCCAATCAAGAGTCATTGTATTTCCTGCCTGTTGAGACTTCTGTGTGATTTACAGGAAAGTATCAGCTTAAAGGACAAAGAATTGAGATTATCAGTTTGTGTAGTGGTGGGTTTTTAAATGATCCTTAGATTAAATGCAATATTCCTGTCCATAACAAATGGTAAAATCCTGTGCCTTTTGGTTTTGGTTAGACACACAGTTTCTGAAAAAAAAAAAATCCATGAGGGAAAAATAAACCCCACACCTAAAATTATATTTTTTTAAATCCAAACAAAAACAATCAGTCTGTTGAACTGAACTGAAGCTTCTTGTTTTGAGCATTATTCGATTGGGTCAGTCTGTGTCCTAAAATCACTGCCCACAGCAGTGGACTTGGCTCCTTTTCTGGTCTTTCTGCTTTGACTGGGTTTTGTTCTTATAGAGGCATCATAGGAGATATATGCTTGCTATGAAGCCCAACCCACAAAAAGGATAAGAGCAACGAATTCGCAAACATCCACTTGTAGTAGGCATCAAGGACCATAAGCTGATGCAGTTGTGCCAAGTAGCCTTGAAGCAAGCTGTTTCTAATGTTGTTAAAATAAGATCTTTCATAGTTTAAATAATCTTTGAACTTAAATTCTGAAAATAACTTTGATATTTTAGCTTTTCTCCAGCCTGGAGAGGAAAACAAACATCCAGTGATCAGAATTCACTGTGTAATATTGAATCTGATTTTATTGTTTTGTTTTAATACCATACATACAAGCAAAATTGATCAAGACCTGATGTTTCTGTTATATCTTATACAATTTTATGACTTTTTAAAAACTATTTTGAATCATTTCTGCTCCAAAAGCTTGACAGGTCCCTGCACAGAAAGCCTTAGGACATGGAACTCCACATATACTGTTTCATTCATTCTCACTAGCCTCTTAAAACCTAGTAGTTATTTTATGCCAACAGACAGAAGAGCCTTTCTCTAACTGCGGTAAATCTGATGACAATTTACTTTTTATGAACTCTTATGTAATGCACTGTTTATCTCCTGGATAGAATTTCTTTTGACTTCTGACTTAGTTGGAAGCAGAAACAATTACAGTTACTCCTGCAGCCGAGAAAGCTGCTCCTTCTGCAAGTGCTCCCAGCCCCATGTTTGCCTCTGCTGGTCTGTGTGGATGGGAGATAGCACTGCTTCTCAGAAGCTTCTACATCAGCCAAAAGCTGGGGTTTAAGGTGGGTTTCACTTGGTAGGTCTGGTGTGCAGATTTAGCCAAACCACCCAGAAGACTGGAAATATTCCAGTTTGTACCTTCCCAAAGGCTGTCTGGGCTGGATCCCAGGGCAAGGAGATGCTCTGCTTCAGCTGCAGCTGAAAACTTCAACTTGTGGCCCTGAAGATGTTTGCTCAGCTAAAAAAGTTTTCCTAGAATAAAGCAAAAATGGGTCTGAGTCATGAAGCCTGACTAGCACAGAACCCAGTCAGGTCACTGGTGAGACTGGTGTGGCCTCACCTGTTTTCTCCAGAAGGGAAGGAAGCTCAGCATCTTGCACAATGCAGCCACTATAAAACCTCCTGTGAGGTTGCTCACAGCATATGCAAAGTACCAGCCATCAGCAAATAATCATTGCTAATTGTGTCCAATAGTGGTTTCAAATCCGTTGCTTATTTTCTCTTTTCAGATGTTCTGCTCTGGTTTCCCAAAGCAGAAGTTGTAAAAAACCTTGAAAAAGGCAGATCTTGCATTATAGTTTCTCTTCCTCTTTGAAAAGGATAAAATCCCATAAATCCTGCCCAAGAGCTTGGTCTTTGCAATCATCTAGTCCAGGCAACAGGCCTAAGAAACAAAAAATAATCAGCTCAGGCTGTGGATGCCTCATCCCCAGAATTAATTGTTCAGGTTTTCATCATTATCTCTTGGCTCTTTTGCAGATATTATTTTCCAAGTTCATTTAAGAGAAAACTAAAAAAAGAGCTTTCATTGCAGTATCAAAAGTATTTCTGTATATATTACAAAAATACCTCCCTGTATAGTTCAAGGATCTATCATTGTTCTATTAACTGTGTGACATCTGCATATTGGCACAGGTTTCATGCCCTGGTTGTTCTCAAGGGACTATACCACTGTTCTATTGCTGGAGCAGCCATTATTCCAGGGTAACTGGTGCACAAGGGCAGTGTTATATTAAGTGCAACATATGCTAGAAATCAGAAATGGAAATGCCTCATCATTGCAGTAAGAGCACTAAGCCAAGGCTTAGTTAGCAGCTGGGACTCAATATAAAAATAGTAAACCTGGGTGAGAAGGGCTCATAGGAGAAAAAAAAAAAGGCAATAAAAGAAGCAGGAACTTTTAATTTTCAAAACCCACTGGAGAAAGCATTCTTGCACAGATTTTTCATCAACATAGGAACAATGAACCCCCAAAACAAGAGTGCTGAAATCTTCAATGAAAAATCTCAAGGGTTTTGGCTGAATGCTCTTGCTCTCTTCTGAAGTGGTTGCTCCTTTTTCAGTTAAAAATGGAAAATTTCTGCCTTTCATCAAAACCTCAAGTTCAAGCAAAAAAGAAAAAACTTCAGAGATGAAACTTCTACACCTTTTCAAGTTTTGTTTGTATTTTTTTGTTGTTGGAAATTCTTTTCCATAGTTGTTTGTAGAGCATATCACCAATACTGTAAACTTTTTTCTTTTTTTTTTTTTTTGACTGTGTGAAAAGGGTAAATATATCCCAGAAAGATATCTTATAAATCTGTGTTACATCACAGAGGAAAACATCTTCACTGAAAAAAGTAAATATACTCCAGAATAATATCTTATAAATCAGTATCATATCACAAAGGAACATATCTTCATTGGCCCTGAAATAACTCAGGAAACATAGAGGCAGGGACCCAACTGCACTGTCCCTAGACTGGATGTTGAGCAGGGGACTGGGGGCTCATGCCCCAGGAGGGCTCTGGCATGGTGAGCACAGCAATGATCTCCTTTGCTCTGCAGGGAGGCACCCAGCTTCATGACAGTTAGACTTGGTGATATTAAATGTGTTTTCCAACCTTAATGTTCCCATGATTCCCAAATGACCCTATAAGCAGAGTGCTGTGTGCTGTACTGCTCCATCTGTGGCCCCTCTCTGTGGCTGGAATGGATGCTCTGATGCTTATGGTCCATGTCAGGAAGAAGCAGCTCCAGAAATAGTTTTAGGCTAACCCTGGCCAGGTGTGGCTCTTTGTTTTGGAGTAATCAGTGGGGCAGACTGGATGAACTTCTGACATTAAATCCTTGAAAGATCAATGATGATCCTTTTGGGACTATATGGAGAAGGCTGCAAACTGGCAAGGCTGAAGGTGTCTAGGAGGGAGCAGCCTGTGGGGTGTGGGTTTTGATAGACACTTTTGTAGAAAATTGTGGGTTTTATTAAACTGTTCAGTCAAGGAACCAAAGTAGGACAGTGGTTCTTTGCTTGAGTTTTGGATGTTTCTTGAATCTCTATCCTGTGCTTCTCAGATGTGCCCCCTTTCTTTCAACACTTGAATCTTCTCACACATCCTCTCCCAGAGCTTTGGTGCTCTGTGGGACATACAACACATTTGAGGATCTGGCACTGTAGACAAATGAACAGAAAAAAAAGGAACTAGAGTTCCTATCAGGATCTACAGCTTCCCTTTTTTCCCCCCAAAAAATTTTTTTTTTAAGTTTTTAGGGAAAAAAATGCCATTCACTGTAAAATTCTAATGAGTGGTAGTGCCATTAACAGTTTCCACTAGAAATTCTGTTTATCTGTTTCTGCCAGTCTGGTGGCTCTCTGTACACAGATATACAAGGTGTTTTGCTGGTGAGCAAACTCAAAAACCTGACTCTAGTGCTGGCCCTTTCCACTAGTCTCAGAAGTCCCTGGTGTTTTCATGTTGGGATATTCATCTGTCCATAGTAAAACCTTCAAGCTGATCAACAGTGCAACTTTTCTAATAGATCTGGAAGTGATGCTTCACTGCAGACCAGTTTGTAGGCCCAGACTTTATTGCTGTAGCTGTTCTTGTGCAAACTGAATGGGCTGATGATATTGTTTGGTTTCTTTTCTTTCCTTGTGTCTTCAGCATTCACACTTTTTTCACAGCACTACTGCTTCTTCCAATACATATCTCACCAAAAAAATGTCCGTAGACTTGCTGGATCTGACCAGAGCTGTGTGGACAGGGTTGATCTGGCTCCTGCCAGCCTGACCACTGTCACTGTAAGAAACCAGGCGTTCACTGAGGGTAGGTAGGAAAATTGCTCCTATGCAAGCTGGTGTTGGGGGTTGGTTTTCTTTCTTACAGAATTTTCTCCCATACATTGCTAGGGAAACTAATCACTGGGTACTTGGGGGTACTCAAGAAAGACAAAGGAAATGGCCAAAAAAAATCAAGAGAGAAGGTAGCAGTTGGGGGCAGGGGCACTTCACTTCTGTTCTTCTCGCTGGGGAGAGCTGCTCTCTTGGAGGAGATAGCGAGGCTGTTGTTGCTCTCTNAAGAGGTGCCTGTGGTAAAAAGACTCACTGCGCCCTGATCCTCTTTTGTTGTTAACACCATAGTTATTGTTGTTATTTTGTTTATCTTGTTATATGCAGTATATGCAGTAGTTATATGCAGTAGTAAAGAACTGTTATTCCCATCCCCTTACATTTTTGCCTGAGAGTCCTTTTCAATTTCGGGATTGTAACAATTCGGAGGGGGAGGGCTTGCATTCTCCATTCCCAGAAAGGGGCTCCTGTTGTCCCTGGCAGATACCTGTCTTCCAAACTTAAGACAGCTGGAAAAGCTGCCTTGACAAATTTCTGGTCAGAAATGTGGCTGGAAACACTGATCTACTGTTGTAGATGGTACCTGCAGCCCACAGACCTCACCTGAAAGCTCCTCAGGTGGGTCTGTCCCGAGTGTCACACAAGGCCTGTAGCCTGAAGAAGGCTGAAAGCACAAGCACCCCTGCATGCCGTGTAAAGCTCCTTCCAGCTTCTGAGAGAGGCACTGGTGCAGCACTGGCTTCTGCTGATGTGGGGCTGTCATAGATGTGCACTGCTCTTGATCCTTTACCACAGTGCACTGCTGTGGGGGTCATGTAAAAGCGCTCCTTGAGGGAGCACTTGTAGCAGCAGAGGGCAGTAACATTGGGGATTAGTTCAAGGATGCCCTAAAAAACTCCCATCATCCTGCTGTGTGGTATCAGCACAAAGAGCAGTCAAAGATCCCTCTTGCTCCATCCTGAATTTGCAGACAGCTCTGTTTGCTCAGCCCAGCTCTGTTTCACCAGCCCCGGCGCTGGCAGGCCTTTGAGAAGCTGATGGGCGAGGGAGGAAATGAGGCACACCGAGCCGGGGCTATTGTGGGGAAGTCATGACCTTGCTGACCTCTGCCCCCCAGCTCACACAAACAATACTGTGACCAAATAAGACTACAGCCTTCAACAGATGGAGAGTCAATGCAACATCACTGAAGGATAATATATTGATTTAGTTTAAACAGCCAAGAAAACCCAGAATACACCAGTTATAAAGAATATGTTCTGCCCTCTAAGTTGACCTCTTAGAAAATTTGAACAGAGCTATGTAAAAAGTGAGAGAGAGACAGAGGAGATACTCATCAAATTAGGAGAAGAAATTGCCTGAAAATGGTATTTGGGTAACCGAGCTAGACAATTTTTAAATAATAGAGTTGGAAACACAATGAGAATAGCCCTATCAAAATAGAATATATGTGACAGAATTTTTATAAAGCTTCACAAGGCTTCTGTAAATATAATATGCAAGCTGGGAATATTGGATTCCAAATAATAAAAAGCTCCTAGTCAAGCTCCATCTCATTGCAATGAGCTGTAGTGGCTTTAGGCAGATGCTAAGAGGTTGTGAGAAAGTGCTTAAGCAGTCTTACATAAGAGATAAATGTGATGGATCCATGTGTAATGGAAACACTTTTGGGATAAAAAGAATCTCCCAAAAAATCACAGTAGAGGCAGAGGTGGAAGCTGTGATGGATTCGTCTGTGTCTGCTGTATGAACTGCAGCATAAGAAAACAATTAATCTCAGGCTTTATAGTGAATAGATTATGGGATCAAGGATGTTTTGCATTTGGAAACCAAATGCAAAGTTAGAACTGAAAAGATAGAACTGAAAAAGGAAGATTCTTAGGGAAAATAACCCTGCTGGTAGAGGATCCAGCTGCTCTCCACAGCTGTACCTGTGACTTTTCCATGTGCTGAAGAAGCATTTGCAGTGCAGTCCTACCAAAAGGTGAGATGATGCTGCACAGACAAGGCCTGATTCTCATCCTAGGTCTGCAGGCGTGAGCTCCGTGGCTGTGCACACAAAGTAATGTCTGGATTGCTACATCAGGCACAGTTTGCTGCAATGAGAATTTTAGGCAGAGAGCAACACTATAGCAGCTCTGTATGGTCCTTCTGGAGTGTGCACACACACAAGCACATTCACACACCCCTGTGATGAACAGAGACCTACACAGGCTGCCTCTCCCTCTGACTGCATAGTTACCCATGCCTGGCCCAAAAAATGTGATGCATCCTACTTTTTTCATAGAATACTTCCCAAAAATAAAATGGAAGGTTTAATCCTCCCCCCCCCCCCATGTTTTTTTTAAACCTTTGCAAATGATGTTTCTTTCTGCTGTAATTTAGGATCTGTATAAATATATTCTGCAGCAAAGGGTGATAATTACCACGCCCACACAATTTTATAATACACACATCTAATTGTAGTACAGTTATTTGTGGCAGCCAGGCACTGAAAATATACTTTTATTGTATGCCTCTAAGCAATGACAAAAAAGCCTTTTTACTGCTACCTGAATGTATACTTTCAGGGCATTTTTATTTCACCTAACTAATCTGCTTTTAGATTTTGCTCTTTGTGTAGCTTTCAAAATTTCCCTTCTGCAATTAAAAATATAGGTAATTAGTAGGGACATAAAAAGACTCTTTGGGAATGTCTTGTCAGTATGTCACAGTGCCTTGTGCAGATGCCCAAGCTGAATCCAAAAAAGGTGAAGGAATTTCCCATTGGTACAGCAGTAGGAAATATAGATATTGCTATTTCTTGTGGGTCAGCCTGGTCAGGGCACGACTTTGACCAAGGCAGAGGGGATAGTCATAGTCTATTTTCATCCTTTTATAGATGTCTTGCCAAAGGAGAAGCCAAGTCCTCCACTCCCTTTCTTTCCTAAGCAACGGCATTTTCCACAATTAACCCTACTCCCAGAGGTTTTATCTGCACTGTGCAACAAACCAGTGCATTGTTTGCTCTCACATCCTGATCTCCTGATTGCCAGCACCCCATGAATGTCAAAAAGGCCCTCAGAGGCAATCAGCTATTTCTCTTCGAATGTAAATTCCTGGAACCACTTGCTCCAGGGGCTGCTCCCTACAGGTAGTCCTTGTACGAGTTACCTTGACAAGTTACCTTGCCTCTGAATTCATGTCCTGATCTACCCAGCCTCTCCCTTCATGTGCCCATGAGGGGAAGCTCGTTCCTAAATCGCTTCCCAAAGCCTGGACTTATCAGAACTTGTACCAGGATTTGCTGGAGAGTGAAGCCTGAGCCTGAAACATTCACTTCCTCGTGTAGTTTTAGCTCCCCAGATTTAGGATGCCTGAAAGGATTATATGCTGTTGCTAGAGGCCTTCATCATCCAAACAGAGTGTGATATCCTTGCTGCTCACCTTTTGCAAGGGAGAAGGAAGAGTACATCCAGTGCAGTCAGAGGGAGCTTTGGGTCAGATCACCGGGGGTCCTACCTCTGGCAATTTTTAAGTCCAGGCAGAAAACATAATTCAACAAAGTCCTTAGTGAGTCACAGGGACAGAACTTGCCTCTGTTGGAGGATGGAAGGAGACAGAAGGAAATGGCTGTGACATGCAGGGGGAGACATCTGCGGAATGTGTGCTCCTGTGTAGTGTCAGGGATGCTGTGGGGTGAGTCAGGCTGGGTTTTAGCAGGCACTGTGCAGAGCAGTGCCTCTGTGCTTCTTTGGGAGATTTACCTTCTTGAGGTTAAGCTGCAGCAATCTTGACTGAAGAGGGGAAAAATTACTCAGTTCAAAGGCCGAGTTTCAAAGCTGGGCTCATATGTGGGATTATGGCACAAAGAGTAGGGCTGGGGGCAGAGGCTAGAAGGGGGCTGGGAGAGAGCCGGCACAGAAATTGTTTGTGGCATCCTGCTTGGCAGCCGGCAGCAGCACAGGCTCCATGTGGTGCCAGAATGTCAGAGCACGCTCTGAGCCTTATCTGTGGATCCCTGCATCTCAGCTTCGTGGGTTAGAGCAAGCCTTTGCCAGTCTTTAGCTCCTTCTGTCCTTGGGGTGTTCCCTTTCTCCTTGAAAACAATGCAAAAGCCCTTAGTCTGCGAAGGTAGTGAAATGGTTTGAGCGTACCCCTGTACCCTGCTCCCTGAGTGGACCCACGTAATTACACTCTCTGGCAGTGCAGAAACCCTCTGCCCTCTGCCCTGCAGCAGCTGTGGGACCTACAGGAACCCTGGAACTTTTCCTCGTGGTGGCATTGTCAGGATCCCACTGCCCTTGTGCCACCAAGCTGTTCCCTGAAGGGCACCCTGCACCTCTCCTAAGGCTAAGGCAGGGGCAGGACCAGGCTGCCAAGGCTCTAAGGGCACAGCTGCAGCCTCCTGTAACAGCTTGTTGTCAGAAGGCAATTAATCTAATTGTCTAATTTGAGGGACCAGGTGGAGATGCCCCTTGGGACCTGCCTACATTCTGGACTCTCTGATCCTCTCTAGACTGGATTTCACTCTGAATTTTCCATGTCCTCCTGTCCTCATTTCTTCTCTTCCTCATTTCCGGAACAGATCCCTGCATCAGCTCCTCCAGTCCCTTCACCAATTTTCAGATCAGCTCTAAATGTGAATATTTTCTTCTGGATCTCCACTGCCTGCCTTATCTATTCCATGACTGTGAGCAATTTATGGAGATATCACTGAAGCCCAGCCCCAAGGGCTTTTGTTGCACAGTCACACAACAAACTCCCAAAACACCATCCTGGCCCAGCATCCCTCCACTGTCTCTCCAATACATTGACAGTAATGACTTTGTAGTCTAGCTATCTTCATTGATTCATTTGGATCATTTTTGAATATTCTTGCTCAGCACCTTTTTCAAGTCCTGGCTAATATTGATTAGAAAATCTGGAAAACATTAGTTCATTGGAGGTAAACAAATATGATAGAAGTCTTGAGGAGAAATATGTCAGGCATGTCACCAAAAGACAGGTCAAGTATTGATTTTTGTCTGTCTCCATGCCGAGGTGAGCCAGGCCACACTGAATGAACAGTGGGAGACGTGAGGAGACTGCAGAGAGTCACTGCTTTAGGGGCTGTTACCCTGGACTGGAGCTAGAAGCAGTGTTACAGCACCTGGATCGGCAGCAGGGTGTGAAGTCTGGGATGCTGTGATTGTTGCTCAGTGAGAAAGGTGGCACAGCCCTTGGGGAATACAAGCAGATGTCTTCAAGGCACCTTTCCTACAAAGCTCAGCTGGATTTTTTTTCTCTTTGAGAAGATACTGTTCCTTCTTCCTTGGGTCTGATCTGACAGATGAACTTGGGGAATGCCAGTTACCGTGGCTGGCAGATTATGTGCCAAGTGCCACTGACCCTCGTGCAGTGCAAGTGCAGAGCTGCCCAGTGCTGGGAGGGTTTAATCTCAGCAGGGATAAGTCTGAAGCAGGCTGGAAAATCTTCCTGGGCAGATGTATAGTACATTCACTCGGAGTTACATTGCTATGTTTGTGCTGCAAGACAGAGGACCCCAGGTGTCCTGGCTTTCGTGTCTGCTCTGCATTCCTTATAAGTTATTGAGTGATTGGGAATTAAAAATATCCCTGTGAATATTCTGATTTGACAAGTACGTGCACAGATAATAACAAGCTTTTATTATGGAAATAAAGTTAAAAAATCCAGAGCCCTGTTTATTAAAGCCGGTTGCACCGTGATGTGTTACACTCGGTGACTCACCCTGCGAGTCACTGGGACGCACATACTAATGCTGCAGGGCAGGAGGCTGGGCCATGAGCAGGGAAAGATCATTCCAGTTAGGAAGATGACCGAAAACAGCTCCGAAAACAGCTCCGCTCATCCACTACCTGCAGCTCTGCCATGAATAATGTGCAGAGCACCTTATCTCTATCCCTAATCTGTTTAAAGGCATGACTCACACATCAGGACCGTGCCAAAAGATGACGACGACAGATCTGAATGCCGGCGCTGAGGAGCCCCCTCTGAGCGATGGTGTCCCTTGGTCCTGGGCTGAGCCTCTGAGCCAGCGATGACGCTGCAGGGGCATCTCCGCTGGAGTGGCAGGGCAGCGCTGCGGGTGAGGTCACTGTCACTGTCTCCCGCTGCTGCTCCGCTCCTGGCTCCTGGTGGGTGACCGGCGGGCTTGGAGCCGGGAGGAGCGTTTCAGCTGCCAGCTGAAGCGTGCTTTGAAAATGCAACTGCATTAGGAGCGTGTAATAGGCTGAAAGATCCCCTTCCTTCTCAAGGCCGAGCTTTGTTAATTTGAAGGAGCCGATCCAAGCAGCTGAGAGGCCCCCAGTGAACGCAATCTGTGCCGGTGCCATTTCTGCGTGTACAGCCCTGACGGGCTCACGCCTGCCTGTTGCAAGGTGCGAGGATTTGCTCCTCATCATCTTCAGGAGTGGGGAATTGCCGGAACTCTCTTTTGACTCCTTTAAAAATAGTTCAAACCTGCCAAATCAGGGCTACTGAGCTCCTGTAAGAAATAAACGAACACTCGCTCTTGGAATGACGAAGTACCGAAGTTTGTCACTGACAGGGGGTTTGCAGGGATCCTTCACTCAGACAGTTGCATGGGGAAGAAGGAGTGGAAGAGGTGACAGGAACAAGGGAGACAAGTGGATTCACAGACTGGGACCTGTTATTGAACTGCTCCATAACCACAGGAGTATATTCAGACACCCTCAGGTGGTGAAGGCTCACTGTGGAATATCTTGGCTTCCTCCCTTGCGAATGCTGCTGCTTTTAACTCTGAAGCTTGCCTCTCTGAGGGATGTCTGTGTGGATCAGGGCTGGGTGATGCTGATGGAGTGTTGCAATATCTTTCCCACTGAGTGACAGGCAGCATATGAATCATCAACTGGTACTGAAGTGAGGTGGGGAGGGGTGTGGGGGGTGGGCAACCATCTCTTTCAGTCTCATTTCCCCTTTGACAGGTCTCCCCAGGGCTTGTCACACAAGGCTTGTATAGCCAGGGCCTCACTCTTGGTTTTATCCTGGGAACAGTAATAGAGTAATTGCCTATATAGGATGAGGAAATAAACATCTTGATGACTCTTGGGGAAAGAGTCAAAGAAGACCCCTAAAAAAATTATAAAAGAAAGAGCTTCTAAAAGCCAGGCATTGCAGCATCTAAACAAGAGGAACCTGGCCACTGTTGCAGTTCAGCATTTGGTGAGAGCAGGCTGTGGGGCCTGAGGCAGGTCAGCCCCTGGGGAGCGCCGAGGGGCTTAGCCAGGAGATGTCTCCCACCTGCTGTCAGAGCTTGCAAGAGAAATACTGAGGGCTTTGGTGCCTAAGTGGTTTTCTGGATCTGCCTCTTGGCAAAATTTCTGCTTATTTTAGAGCACTTGGGAACTCATCTGCACTTTTCATTAGTTTCCATTTTGGGCTCCTGCCTTCACTCTGCAATGGGCAGAGGCAGCCAGGTGAAAATGGCTGAACTGAATCTGTCTGGACCAGGATTTTTCAGGAGTCTCTTATGAAACAAATTGGTTCTCCCATGCTGTTCAGACCTTCCAGCAGTGCTATATTAGACACGTCTTCTGACACACAAGTTCTTACAAGGGCGTTGTAAGAACTAGAAACTCCCCAGGAGTTCCTGTACCCCCAGCAGCCTCAGCCACCAGGGCTGAGAGCAAAGACTGTGACTGCCATTGCCTATGCAGAAATGGTAAATAAACAGTCCTTTTCCACTTCTCTTTAGTGACTGATCCTCTCCCCACCACTGTCAACAGGGGGTGGGCCAGGGCAGGGTTGAAAGTGCTGCTGCTGCTGCAAGGCTTGTCCCTTTTTTATGCCTCAGATAAACGCTTTCATTTATCAGCTGGCATTTTGGCCCAGCTGTCTTTTCTCGAGGCTTGGCAGGAACTGAGATAGAAACTTTAGCTTGGTAGAAGTGCTCTGCAGTAAGAGAAGTTTGGTGCTGCTGAAGGGTGCTGGGGGTTCCCTTTGCGGGCAAAGAAACCCTCACAACACATCAGCCTGCTCCTAATGTTGGAAAACATACCAATTTAAAATTTTTTGTATAACTTTAGTCAAGGGGTTTTGTTTGCCTTTGCCCCGGGAAAAAAAAAAATTAAGTTTCTTTCCAGGGCACTGTTCCACCAGGTGGGGTCTGATGAACACAATATATCGACGGGCTGGGAATAGCCCAAAAGACAAAAGGGCCATCAGCGGCCATTAATGGAACATCAGTGGCCATCTATGAACATCTACCCCAGATTCTCCCTCTGGCAGAGTTGGAGACATCTCCTTCAGAAAAGACTGATAAGAAAGTCAAGGAATGGAGATCTAATTAACATCAGAAGCAAAGAAATCCAGATCCAATAGGAGACCAAATGCAAAGAATTACACAACTTGGGACCAATGAACGCTGACGCAATTGGTTTCTATGAGTTTTGACTGTATAAAATATCTGAAAAATCTAGTAAAATATCATGGAATGAGTCTCTCTGCACACCCGGGCTATGTGTGGATGAGATGATTTCTGTGTTACATCTTGGCCAGAGCAACATCCTGGCCAGCTAATAAAGTTATGCCTTGACTCTCTAACATTAAAAAAATATTTTTGGAGGGTTTTTATTTTTCCTGCAGTTTTGGTGACACTAACACCTCTCGATGTTCATCTACTTAGACTTCAGCCTCTTCAGTGGTCAAATGGGAGTAATTTAGTCATTATTTCCAGCAGCAAATTGACTCCAATAATGGAGTTCAGCTGACCGATGCTCCAGCTGCTAAAGGGGTGGGAGTGGTGCTGTCTGGCTTCTATAAATTAGACGTCATCTGGCGTCCTGGTTTGCCTTTACATCTCTACTTTCCCTCTCTGCATCCCTTCCAACACATCCCTCAGTCTGATTTTTTTTAACTTTTCTTCTACCCTGGTGTCCCTTTCATTCCCATGAGCACTGCCAGCCAGGCAGGTTTGTCAGCTCTGTCATGTATCCCTGAGCCCTCTCAGGGGATGTCTTTGGGATGCTCTTCTGTCAGGCAGTGTGACATGGGCGCTGCAGACACGTCATTCACTGCACCCCCTTTGATTTGTACCCTGCAGCTCTCCTTTCCCACCCTCCACCTTTGGTTCATAGCAAGTGGTGAGCCTGAGGGAGGGGGCAAAATCCCCCTCCTTTCATGGTAAATTCATGCATGGGCACAGCTACCACCAGGGCTTTGTGTCCAGGAGCAGAAACTCCAGTGACCCTATTGTGTTACACTGACCATTTGTTAAATCTTTAAACTCCATCTGCTTAGGCTGAAATCCTTTTAATGACTGGACATGAACAATCTAGTGTTGATATTCCAGGATAAAATTGGCTCATTTTGAACTTTGGTGCCCACTGTTCCAGCTGGTAAAGTGTGGACACTGGTTTAGTGACATGTACACAGCTTTGCTAAGGATCTCTAAGGGCTGGTGGCCAGCACCATCAGGAGAGTCCAACAGATGTGGTTTTCTTGTCTCTGGCACCCCAAGGCTCTCCCTCTCCATTTGCCTCTCCCTGGGCTGGGAGAGAAGCTCTTCGTTCTGATGATTGTTTCATTAGGAAATTACAATTCTGTTGTTAAACGTTTGTATTTTTCCATTTCCCCTCCTAATATTCATCCGTGTTTACTGTTCTATTTTTTTCCATCCATTTTTGTCTAAACTGCTGCCCTCTATAGCGTATGTTGATGCACAAAAGGGTCAGAGCTGCAGGGGTCTGATGTTTGAGATGAAACAGTTCAAATAGAATGGCCCTCAAACACCTCTGCTCTGAGTGGCTCTGAACAACGTGAGTTCAGGAGTGGAAAAGAAACCACCCAGGGAACAAGAACTCACACTAAGCAAAAAACCCAAAACCAACCAAAAGTTCTGCTAGAGCTAAACATTTTTATGCAGGTTATTTTGGGGGATAAAAGCCCTCCACATTTCACTCTATCTTCAAGGTACAAGTGCCAGCAAACAGGAATGTGGCAGAAGGTGACCTGATTTTGAGAACAGCTTTTCCTCAAGCATTTGATGTTTTCACTAGTTGTGTTGTGTTTGGGTTTTTTTTTTTTTTTTTTAATCTTTTCCCTTAATTTTTGCCCTCTTTTTCCTGAAGAGGGCAAAAATGAAGCACAGAAATTGGGGATCTGGAGTTTACTGGAGTTTATGGCAGACCTGGTATTGATCTGGGACTTAACTGTTTTAACAGAAGGACTAGGTCTTTGATATCCTCACTGTGTTTATGACTGAGGCATGGGGCCAAAATAGCCTGATAGACACGAAACAGTGAAAATTGGCATTTGACAAACAAAGGGAGTTATTAAGCCTAAAATGAAATACATAAAGCACACAGAAATCCAGAACTCGCTAGGAAAGGAGACTGAGAAAGAAAAGGGATGTTCAAAGTGATACACCACAAGAAGTAACACACTAAGCTGAATGCGCTGTGGATTCGTAACACTGTCCTATTAAAGATCAGCAAAGTCTGAGATGAGTCCTGTCACATCTACTTCCAATAGTCATATTAGCTCTGACAGTGATCCAGAATTTTGTGGCATAAATTTAAGCAGTTTGCAGTGCGTGCACATTGCCACTAATTTCAATTATCTATAATTCAGTGGAGTGGAGAGGACCGATGCCAGTCCTGTAGACGATCTGCTAAGGAGGGTTACAGGAAAAGTTTCTGGCCTGGTTGTAGTTCAGTGAAGCACCACTAGTGCAGCACAAGCTGTCACCTGCTGAAAACAGGAATGTTAGGCACTGAAAGTCAGTGGCATCTGTGTAAAGTGCCAGGTATAACAAGGGAGATAAAGCTCCCCATTAAGCTCAGCGCATTGTAGAGCCATGCAAATGGAGTACGTTGTGAGAATGAGGCTCTGAGTGTCTCCGATTGGTAACAACAACTGCAACCAACAGCAGTGTTATGAAACTGTCCCTGTATCTGGGTGTTATTGCCATTTAGAAAGGCACACATTCAGGGTAATAGGAAACATCCTCAAATCCCAGAAAGTGTGGTGAAAAAAAGCATTGAGAAAGTGTCAAGTCCAACAGCCGTAGCAAGCTGGAGGGGCTGGAGCTCGGCCATGACATGGGCAGAACTGATGGATTTACTGCTGCTGGGAAACACTTGTGCTGATTCTTCAGGATGATCTGTGGGCACAGGATAGAGGTGCCAGAGAGACTAATTCAGTGTTGTCCGAGGAAGGCAGACTTAGAGGTGTGTTTCTGAGTGTCTCCCTGCCCTCCAGAGCTACTCACAAGCCTGCGTTGTGCTCTGCCTTTGGCGGCATTGAGCTGATGAGCCCGTGATACTGAGGATGACACGGTCAGCAGATGGCTCAGCTTCCAGTGACTCTCTACCTCTTTTGTGCAGTGTCACTTCCCACCCATGGTACAGACACCACCACCTGAGAAAACACCTCAGAAATAGCACTTCGGGAAAGATTTTGGACTTCAAGTGATGGCAGATCTCCCGTGTTGCTGGTAGGTGCTATTTTTGTAAAACAGCAGCAGCAAAGGTTTATTCAGTGCTTATTTTCTGGCAGAGCTTATGTATCACTAGCTCTCCTCATGCTGTAGTCTTCTCAGCTGGATGAAAAGAAATCTCTATACCACATGAAGATATTCAGGCATTTGAAGCAGCCTTCAGTTGGGTGTTGCATTTCTCTGCCAAGCATTCTTACTGCAGTGGTGTCCTGGCAATATGAGAACAGGTGGGCTTTTTCCTGAATTTGTTTTAAAGGAAAAACTGAGGGAAGATGTCCCAATAGTTCAGGTGTAGACCTCTGGAAAGAAGCATTCAGTCACCATCTCTGCTTTGGATGCAGCCTTTGGAGGGAAATGTTAGCTTCTTTATTTCTTCTTTTTACTTGACTTTGGCTGTTTAGGGCTTCTGATATGTCAGCAGAGGAGAGGTAATACCTGTGGATTTGGAGGCTGTTATGCATTTCAGCAGGCCCTCCTGTTTGAGAAGGATGTGCACAAACCAGGGTGCCTTTAGGTTTTCCCTGGGAAAATCAGGGCTGGGTGACCCTGAAATCAAAACTCCTCCATGAGACCTTTCTCTGTGTCAGAAATTGGTTAAATGCTGACCACTAATTTCTGATTTTCTCATCATGGGTTTCATGCCACAAAATAAAGACGCCCACAGACTATTCTGAGCTGACCACTCCCTACACCTTTCTGCTGCACTTCCTCAGTTTTCATTAAACTTCTCTAAGGAAATCAAACTTTTGGTGTCTCTATAAATAGGCACCCTTTCATTATTGATCAAGAGGGTGAAATGGAACCATTTGCTGCAATTCACACTTCTAGGGATGTGACATACACAACTTCTCCTGAGCAACCTGTTCCACTGTCTCACCACACACGTAATAAAAAAAAATATTTTAGGTATAGGAAGATGCCTGATGAAAAAAGAAGTACTGGGAAAGAGTATCTTTCCTTCCTTCCCACTGTGTCCCATACATTCTCATGCTGCTTTTGATCCTCTGTGTATCATCTGTTCTGTAACATCCATCTCCCTCAATCTGGAGTCCCCTATTCCCTGCTGCAAGCACCACTCTCACCTTGTATTTGCTAGTCCAGAAGGAATGAGTTTATCCCTGAGTTCTCTTTGCTCCTGGCCTTTGGCAGCTCTTCCTCACTTTCAGGATTTGCTCTCATGTTTCAAGTGAGAGACCTCTGCTTTTTTAAGTGTGAAGGCACTGGCAAAGTTAGACACATCAATCTTTTCTTTATTTACAGGTCAGGTACAGGACAGGCAACAGCAACGTGAGATTTCCTGTGCTGCTTTACACATCCCTGACCTCTGCAATGACGCAAACTTCTATAGAGGGTAAGACTTAGTTCAAACACTGCATCAGATCAGCTCTTAGCCCACAGAATATCATGTGGGATGGCTCAAATATGCCAAATTTTGTGTTGTGATTAAGTGGAATTGTCCATGATCTATTAAGATCTGAGCAAATTACAGCCACATTAATTAAACATAGGCACTCTGGTTGAGCCTAAGCCACAGATGGCATCCCACAGATGGAATGCCACTTCTGATATTCACAGAGCCACTCAGCCCTTTAACTTCAGCTTGTGCTGATTAGTAGAGCAATTTATTTTAGGTGCAGCTATTGGCCTTTGCTGAGGAGAGTGCTGTCAAATGGATATCACTGACAAGGGCCCAGTATACACAAAAAGGGGCAATGGAGAGCAGGGATAATGGAAACTCCAAAAGTATCAGCTGTTCTTCCACTCCAGCCTTTCAGAGCAGCACGAAGGAAATTGGGCACTGAGTTCCAACTGATATTCAGCAACATTTGGCTATTTTACTACTTTAGGTGCTGGTTTTTAACTGATTGTAGAAGTGATCTGTTGGAGGATCTTCTGATTAGGTCTTCTAATACACAGCGTGGGGTTCTTTTATAAGAGAAACAGTTACCCTTTGAAACTCAGTCTTAAAATCATCCTTGTCTCTCCTTCCAGAAGGCTCAAGTTATGGCTCACTAGGTTTTGTTGGCTTTTTGGCAGTGCTTGTGGGAAAGGTGCACAGCAGGGTTTATTTAGCAGGAATGGCTATTGGTGATAACCTAGAGTGGGGCCCCATTCTCTTAAGCACTGTGCATCTTCTGTGCCAAAGAGGGGAAGGATTATACAAAATAAAACTTCTTACATCCGTCCATGTGGAAGCCGATGCATGGATATGAAATGACTTTTCCAAGGTTATAAAAAATATCTGTGGCAAAGCTAAGACCTAGCACAAGACAGCCTGAGTTCTAGGCCAACACAATAACGTCAATTATAGTCATTAATGTCAAAGGAGGAGGAGGGAAGAACAGAGGAGGGAAGAAATATTTCTGCAAGGAGGAGGATGGTAGGGAAGTATTTAACAATTTAGGACATCCCAATACTGTGTGTAAAGATGTGTGGGATTCTAAAATCAAAAAAGATTTCTCTTCAAATTCATCATTTGTTTCAAACATTAATTTTTAGTTAGAGAGGTGGGAGGGAATTTGCTATTACTGGCTTTAGAAGCCAGCCTGTTACATTGGTAATTAATGGTGCTGGAAAGGCTTGTGAGCTTTTACTTTATCTGCTACAGGGCCTCTGTTTTTAGTCTAAGTGACCAGGTTTTCCTGAAAATACGGTGTTTGTCCTGATAAATGTTCATCTTCAGAAATAAGTTGAAGGTAGTTTGGAGGTTCTGGTGTGGGTTCTGTCAAGCTGGATCAGAGCTGGCTTGTGTCTTTCAGGCCTTTCTTGCTAAAGGCAACACTGGCCAGCAACCACCAACACTCCAGCTCCTGGAAGAGTGGGAAGCATGCCAGGCCCTAGAAAAGCTGGAAGCTCAACTTTTAGTAGAACAAGGAAAAGAGCAACCCAGTGCTTTGGCAGCTGTGTCTCCCTTCAGGCAGCGGTGAGGCAAGAAATACCTGGGGACAAATTGCCCTCATCTCATGAGAGAGGCATGGACTGAGTGTTTGGGGCAAGGCATGGACTACGGAGTTTGGAGGGCAGAACACTGGGAAGACAGAGTTTCCCACCTTCTCAGCAGTCCCTTCTCTCCACTGACATCTCCAGAGGACCATCTGCACCCTGTAACAGAAAGTCAAGACCCACCAGTTTAGAGCTGTGACGAAACAAGGGCGATTCGCTTTGGACTCTTGTCCTCTGCAGCTGAAGCATATTTAGGTTCTTTCATGTGGGCTGTGGTTGTCCTGGGAGTGCTTTCTCTGCCAACAGCTGTGGGGAGCGCGAGCTTTCTTTAGTGCAGCATCTGCAGCTGCTCCTCGCTTGGCCAGCAATAGAAGGCTGTGGCTGTGCGTCTGTCCATCGTCGTGTGTGCTGGCTCCAAGCCCAGACCTTTGGCCAGGACTGCTCCCACTTTGCTCCTCAGCAGTAAAGTTTGCGACAAACCTCCTGCCCTTTTCATGTTTCAGTGGACTTGACTGAAACAGAGGTGAAGTTGTTTGGGCAGGGACTTCTTGTGCACCTGGAGGGACGTTTCTCCAGAGCACTGAATATCAACAGTACCAGTGTGCAGAGCTGCACTGGGGCCAGAGGCTGCAGACCTGAAGACTCGGCTGAAAGAAAGACTCTAGTTTCACAGTGGGAGATGCCTTGATAGCAGTGGACAATTTAGTTCTCTCTCAATTTTCTGTCTGTTTGGAGAATTTCTGGGAGTCAGGACTACAAACTTTTTCACTTGGTTTGGAGAAAAATAAAAGATGAAAAAATATGTTTCAGAAAAAAGTAACTAAATATTTTTCTTCCTACAAGAAACTAAGATGTCAAGTTTTCATTTATACTCTGAATAAAAACTGTGAAATGATGGATTTTCCAGTAGTAGGGAAATTCTAAATTATGACCAGTTCTGACTGGAACTGTGCTTTTCTCTTCCTCTTTGGTCTTGTCTTCCTAGTTAATTCTCATTTTCATCCTGAATTTTTTAGGTCAGAATTAGCTGAATTTGAACAGATGATTTTGCTTGCTTTGCTAGATACCTGCAGCCTTCTGGGGATCCATTTACATATTAATCCACATTTACAGACTTCTTTGTGTTGTACTCTACAAAAATCACTGGATAGAGAGTAGTGAAATTGAGAATGATGAAAATTATCCTTTAAAAATAGTGTTGCAAGTTTTTACTGTCTGCTTGTCTTGATATGATGAGGGGTATATAAGGGAAATAGGGAAAAACAGTTTATTCAGAAGGAGATAAAGATATGAAATGGAGAGTTCCAGTGTTTCATCAGAAGGCTCCTGAAAACTGAGGAAAACCAAAGTCCTTTTCATTTTGAAGCAACCGTTTCATAAAAAATTCACCAGTCTGTCCCATCTGTGTTGATAGCAAAGCTTATTGATTATCTCCCTGCATTCATGTTGCCCTTCCTGACCCTATTTAATTTAGATCCTGTGTGGGCACTTATCTTTGTGGTCACTGTGGTTTAATGTTAGTGACTGGAAATTGATACACAGAGCTGGAGTCTTTAGCACTGGCTCACAGCCTCAGAAGCCATTAGGCCCTGTCACCTTTGGTCACCATCTCTTCTGTCCTATCTCAGGATTGATAAGCTTCCTGTTGATATGATGATATCCAACAGAATATCATTATGCTGTTGGGAAGAGACTTTCCATCATTTCTTATCTGGCTGTTTAAATTGTTATGCCCATGGGCACAGAATGATAGGAACTTTAAACTAGAAGAGGTTTGGGATAGATATTAGGAAGAAAGTGTTCAAGGCCAAGCTGGATGGGGGGGCCCTGAGCAACTTGATCCAGTGGGTGGCAACTTGATCTAGTGGAGGGGTTGGAAATTGATGTTTTTTAAGGCAATTTCCAACCCAAACCATTCTAGAGTTCTGCATTCCAATGATGTGATGAAACACAGGGGGCCTTCATCACTGGACCTCACAGCCGAGGTCTGTGGGGTGTTTTCCTCTCTTCCAGAGTGCTGCTGCACAGCCACGTTTACTTTGTGGGACTGGGGCGAGTAAACTCAGCTCCACACACAGAAGTCTTATGCATCTAGCCCTGGGCCGGATAAAGCCCTGGATTGTGCTGTCCGTGCTCAGAAGCGCTGAGGCGCAGCCGGGAGCTGCGGATTTGTTTAAGGCGGTGGATTTGGCCAGCAGTGGCAGGAAGCAATCCTGAGGCGCGGGCCGCTCGTGCGGGACAGTGCCAGGTGAACAAGGACCCTGCTATAAAACAGGCCCCAGCAGAGAAAAGGTAGCGCTGGGAGACTTTTGGAGGTTGTTTCATGGGAGAAGCCAGCCTGTGGCAATGAGCCCTGGGAGGCTGAATGCACCATCAGAGGATCAGACGAGAAGGGATGAAGGGAGCTGTGAATCAAGTGAGTCTGCATGATCATTGGTTTGGAAGTGTCCCCTACAATGCGGGTCTCCCGAGCAGTGTGTGCCCATGGGGGCTATACAGGCCTCATTGATACCTTGGCTGGATGCTGTTAAATAAGGTTTTAGGAATCAGAAGACAAAGCATTATAGACTGGAGGGGCTGGGACTGCAAGACTGCAGCAAAGGACTCTTTCTTCCCCTGACTGCAGGCTGCCGAGCACAGCGGGGCCCTGGTCTGTCATTAGAGCTTACTCAGAGCCACTTCAGCCCAAATCACCAATATGATGGTTGACTGGCAGGGGCTTTGGAGGGGGAAAATGGCAATTACAAACTAAATGGAAAGGAGGAAATAATGGAAAAATGGAAGTTACAGAACAGAACTGACCACAGAGTGGAAAGGGACTTTGTGGAAACTAATAAAGCATCATTACCTTTGCGAGAAGTACATGGAGCGCTGCAGCTGTAGAATGCGAATCATAAAAAGTGATGCCTCCCCCATGTCGGTCATGGACCTTGGACCATATCACGCTGGCCTTTTCTATCAGCCTTTTCTCTGTTCTTCCACAAAAAAAAAGAGAGGGGAACTCATTGCTGTTCCCATATTCTTCCAGTTCCCCTTCTTCCACTCGATAGCATCATCATGCAAATACGTCTAATTCAATTTTTCTACCATTTGCTGAAGAAAAGTAGTCTGTATAAACTCTGAATCCCCTGGGCTGTCAGAGAGTTGAGGGCAGGGTACAAAGTTGATACATTTTCACTTCTCTCTAGATAGCTTTTTTATTTCATTTTTCCTTAAGAGTAGTGACCCTTCTTGCTTTTCCACCAGGGATCTGATTACTTTGTAGCAGTCCAACATAGTTTTCTATGGGTATTAACCAAGCTATAAGAACTAGAGATAGAAAAAATCTACTTTAAACTACTTCAGCTGTAAGAATGTATAGAAGACCTTATTTACTGTGAAATTAAACAAGGACAGTTACCTGTTTACAATCCCTGGCGTGAAGCCAGCAAATGTGTTTCTTTACTATGGCTAGAAATAAAAACATCCTCTCTAGACTTTTTTTTTTTACCAAAGTAAAAGAATTCAAAGAAGTGGAATGACCTGACTTCTTATGTTAGACTAAAACCTCAAAGCAGGGAAAATAGGATGACTTGGTTAAAAAAAATATCTTGAATCATGTTCAGAAACAAACTTCTCAACAAACACTAACTTGTTCCATGTACCTGCATTTTTACTGAATACTTGGGAAGAAAAGCTTGAAATGCCAACAATATTTCTTTAAAAAAAGTGAAAAGAAAGAGGAAATAAAGAAGTCATTAGCTAACTGCTGCGTGTCAGCTGGTGAGCTTGATCAGTGGTGCATTTTACAGGGTCTTGCACTGTCATTATAGTAGTTGATTGTCCCTCAGAAATAAAATATTAGCATGCATCTGACTGCAGAAGTTCAATAATAGTAACAGATAGTGGTAATACATAGCAACCAGGGACAGTCAACAGCAGCAGAGTACTGACTAATTGTCTGAGGCCCATCTTGTCCCTCTTAATTTAGCCAGCTTCCAAGAAGGGTTTTTATGTTCTGTTCCAGATATCTGGGTTTGGATAGATGCTCTGACTTCCTCCACTCTGTCTATGTCTTCCTTGGCATAGATAATTGTGACTTTTAATTCCAGCCCGAGGAAGTCTTGCCCACTGTGCAAACTACTTATTCAAAAGCAGTTGGTAAACCAAGGGTCTTGCTTTAGAGTGATGCTAGTGGGATGACCCAAAGCCCTAAATGTCTGATGCACATCTATACTCTGAACTCAGAGCAGAGATGGTTTTGTGGTTGTGTGTTCATGACATGTGGGATTTCTACATGGAAAAACCCCCAGATAAGCAGTGATAGTTCAGGATGTGCCAGCAAACGATTAGTGTCCTGAAATCACAGAATCATGGAGTGGTTGGAAGGGACCTTAAAGATTTAGTTCCAACCTCAGTGTGGAGGAGGGACACCTTGCATCAGTCCAGGTTGCTCAGGAAATTGAATCCTGCATTTCTGATTGACATCCTGCTTACCTTTCCTTCTACTTGCCCATGCGTCCTTGATCTCTCTAGCCCCAGTCCCTATAATTCTCTGCTCTGGTCTCTTGGGGGTTGGCAGTTCAGCTGGCCTCAGGGATGCAGGTGAGCTCTGCCCCTCTCTCAGCCAGACAAGCATCAGCTGCCTCCTGTTTAAACCCCCTGAAACTGGGGGAGCCCTGCAGCAAGACAGGACTCATTATCACCGGAGCAGTGTGTGCTAATGGGTCTAAATATGAGGGAGCTCATGGCTTTCCAGCACACAGGGTGGGTGGGGTGCTTCATCCCACGGTGTCAATGTCCCCTTTGCTGGGTCGGGCTTGCTGAAGTGCACGTTTCAGTGGGAAAGGGAAGACAAATGGATAGATTTCTAATTTCTTGCCTGTTCCTTCCACAAACAACCCTTCCCTCGAGCCTGTAGATTTATCACAGCTGAGAGGGAATTCTGTGGCAGCTTCTTATTAAAATATTGGCAGCCTATTACTGCTCCTTACAAATGATGCAGATGGATCACTGACTGAAACAGTGCTGAAAGGCAGCTCTGTCTGAGGTGAAACGCTCTTTGTCCATCACTGCTACCTGCACTTTTTCTTGCTGGAAAGCGTATTTTATTTTTTTTTTATACATTGCCTATCTCAGCAAATCAAGATCTTAAAAGTTATTCCAGAGGCTCCCTTATCTTTTAACAAATATCTATGGTCTGTGGCTGTCCTGACCTTGAATTGGTTACCCGTGCATTTCTCACATCAAGATTAGATTATTGCAATTGCCTCCTGACAGCCTGGCCTGATAAGACCCTGTACAATTTCCAGCTGGTGCTGAATGCTGCTGCCAGGCTCCTGTAATAGAGAGATGAGCTCCACATTTCACCTCTGTCCAAAGCCCTGTGTTATTTGCCAGTTAAGCAATATATCGACTTGAAGAGTTCCCCGTTAAAGACAAACTGCACTTTTTACCTGCACTTGTGCCTGTGAGTGCTTTGAGAAGTGAGATGAAAGCACGGGCAGGTGCTGCCTGCCCCGTGTAGTGGTGCTAGGAAGGGCACCGGGCACCTGGCCTCACATCCCTTGCATTAGTGACAGATTATTTGTGGCTCACCTCCAAACAGGATGGCATGAGTCCAGCCTGTTTTCTCCCGTATCTTTTTAATGTCCTCACCTAAAATTGGTACCAGTGATGTCTGTAGTGTCCTGGCTGCCCTGCCCTGCCGAGTGGTCTCCCGTGTGTTTTCCAGAAGGGGATGCAGGAGCGGCTGCTGTCGGGGCTGGAAGCAGGAGGTGCTCTGTGGCCAAAGGCAGCAGATCTGAGCTGGGGCTCCGGAGCTCAGCTCGCTCACAGCCTGCTCGAGCCCACCCTGTGGTTCAGGGAGCATCACATGCCACACACTACCGAGTGCTGCTGCAAACAACGTGAGCCTGCAGGAGCCTGCATGGTGCCAGGTGAAACATGAGAGGCAGGGGGCTTTACAGGAGAAAGAGGTGCAGGGAATGGTTGAAATGCGTTATGTGCATAAACTAATGAAAAACCAAGGTGGGCAAAGGACTTCTTGACTTCTTAGTATGGTGATGTTCCTTTCTGTTCTGTATTTAAAAATATTTTCAATTTCTGTGATTGCCTGGAAAAAGGAAACCAGGCTTTGACACTAAAGCTGTTGATATTCTTGTGTGGGTTTTTTTGTTTTTTTTTTCTTCCTTAAAACTATAAAGTTTTACATCCTTGATATCTGGGACATCCTGAGAGAGAGGAGGAACTGCAGGTTTTCACAGATAATTATCCTCCCTACTTCCCCCGGGCTGACCTCTTTCCTTTGTGCTCCAAATAGGCTAAATGAGCCTCTCTCCCCCAAATAGGGATTAACCCCTCTTCCAGTCTCCGAGGGGATGATGGATTTTCTATCATCAGAAACTTTCAAATCTTTCCTTAAAAGACAAGTTATGGATTAAATAAATGTTTGTTTGTTTTCTGTGTGTGGTTTTTCCCCCAGTGGTCAGACCTAAAGAAAAAAGTGGATGTTTCAGGCTTTTTAATCTTTGATAACAATAAAATACCAGTGATTGAGACAAGGTAGATGCTTCTCTTCTGTCCCTCACTGGATCCTGAAGACACTCAGCCTTCACAACACAGAACTCAAGGCTGTGTGAGATTCAGTACTGCTACTCCATGATTGTACAGATACAGATAGAATGGGTCTTCACTGAAAATGAATTTTGCTGTCATATCCAAATGGGGTTTTATATTGTTAACTAATTTTTTATTAACTGGGAACATTTTGCCTGCCATTAGCTGCACAGGCAAAATGATAGAGTTACTCCTCCCTCTTCAAGGTCGTAATTCTGCAAGGGGGGAAGGATTTGTGTTACTTTTGTTATTTGAACCTGAAGAGTGGGGAGGGTGGTCAGTGAAATACAAATGTGTGTCACTGGTGAGAATCCCTTGGTATTATATTAGCGAGCAAAAAGGTAGGGAGAAGTTAGTAAAAATTACATGGAGTTTCTTTGTTTTAACTTCTTATGCACATCTTTTGCCAGTTTTTGTAGCTCTCGCAAGCCAAAGACTTCTCTTAAATATTAAAAAAGCAAAAACAAAAAAAAAAAGAGAAATGCTTCTAAGCAGATGAGCTCAATCTGTTTCAAGAAATATCGTGTTCACCAAGCATATGCACAGTACTCAAATTAGCTAATTTCTTCTTAGCAATGATAGCTCTAGAATGCCCTTGACCTTCCAAAGAGGAGAAATCTGTACTGCTGCAGTATATAGGATTTTAATATTAAAAGAGGTTAAATAGCAAAAAAGTCAAAAGCTCTTTGCTTCCTCTTTGGTAAGAAGTGAGCTAATGCCAGCAATTTCCATGGCAACTGCAAACAGACTGTCCTGTTCACTTCTATGTTATAAATAAAACAAAAATATTCTCTAAATTACATGCTGTGCCTACATGTATTTGCTATCACCATGTTCAGCAGACACTGGGAAATATTTCTGTACACATTTATAAGAAAAGATTACAAGATTTATGCAAACTGCATAGCCTTGGTGGGCTGTGTTCCTTTGAGGAAATAATAAAAATAACCTCAAAACAATGCCACCCTTTTTATGGCTGATACTCTCTGTATTTCACAACTAATTACAAGTCCAAAATCTACACCTTTCCAGCAGCTAGTATACGCAATAATAAACTTGCACAGTTTTAAACAGGAGCAAAAAATAGTTTAAAAAAGGAGCAGGTGATGATTGGGACTTTTGCCTTTTCATTTCTGATGAGTTGCACACAATAGAAGGACAGTTGGTTTGTGTTCTAATTTTGCACATATTCCAGTAGACCAGACCTACATTGTGTGCTTTCACTGCACTTTGTATTCTGTTCTGTTTTCCATAAAATACATCTACTTGAGTTCACAGTGACTCTTTAGGTGTGGGCAAGCCTTCATCCTGCCCTTCTTTAGGTCCGGGAAGTGTCTTTCCCATGTGTACTGCTACAGGGCTCCGACAAGGCTTTGGAGCAAGGGATAAAGCATATGAGCTTCTGGTGCAAGAGCAGCTCAAGAACTTTTCTTGGGATTCCTCAGCCCCAGCTGGTGTTCAGGCAGAGGGCAGGGCCTGCAGAGCATCCTGGTACTGCTCGCAGCCTGCTCTGGGAAGGGAGTTCTCTTTTCTGTGGGGTGACCATCCCAAATGCCACTTCCCAGTCATAAGAGAAGGACTGGGAGGTGTGAGACAAGCTCTTTGAGACAGCTGCTGTTGTTAACTCAAGGCTGAGGTGACCTTGGAGGAATAGCCAGTGCTGCTAAAAGTAGAAAGGTGCATTAGGCTAAACCTGTCACTCTCCATAAGGTTTTTGCTGGGACTGCCCTGACCATTTGCTGTTTGTTGAGAATTCAGCAGTGCAATTGCTCGCTGGCCAGAGATGTTGACATCCTACTGTGCTTCCAGTCTGCTGGCTGAGTGTGGCTGAGCAGATCACTTGACATTACGGGCTTTTAAAGCACTTTTGAACACTGGCCTTGCCTCTTTTCACACGCAGGTCCTGGGGCTATACTATGTCATCAAATATGTGTGCTCCTGTGGTGAGTTATTGTGAGATGTAAATGCTGCAAAGGAGAAAAGTTTCCATTAGTGACATCAAATTATATCTATCTCTTAAACTAGAAAATTTTGGTCTGTCCTATTGCTTTCAGGGAGAAATGTCCAAAAATGTATTATTCTTCCCATGAAAGTGAATGTTTCTTGGTTTTTCACCCTCTTTATTACAAGAAGATATTAAGTCAGTTTTGGTTGCTGAGGTTAGTTGCATTTTACTGTGCTTCTGTGTATGTAAAG
Source organism: Tichodroma muraria (assembly GCA_013390105.1). Taxonomy (NCBI): domain Eukaryota; kingdom Metazoa; phylum Chordata; class Aves; order Passeriformes; family Sittidae; genus Tichodroma; species Tichodroma muraria. The sequence continues at coordinate 189,735 of WAAG01068033.1, forward strand.
AAGGACAGAAGTAGATAAGGATTTAGTTTTGTATCGTGTATTTTCATTATTGTTAAAGCTTCCACAGGTTGAACAGAGATTGCAAATACAGCATAATAAACACCTTGGCACAGCAGTGAGGATATAATAGATTCTGTTTATTAGAGATGAATATTCTTTTTTTTTCAATTAAAATTGCAGGCAAGGTTTCTAATTAGGGTACAAATTATTTCAAGTGTACTTTGCTCCGTTAAAAATCTGTGTAGGGGATAGTGCTACACTTGAGTCAGAGCTGGGAATCCAGCCAGGAATATGACCCCCTTGGTCCCTTCACTCAGGGATATTTTAAAGCACAATTGAGGATGAGGCACAGGAGGAAATACCTCCCTTTTCTCTTATTCAGTGTTGAATCCTGCCTCATGCCAGGCTTGACTCAGCTGCCACAGGTTCCACCTTCCCTTTTCTTGCATTGGAGATCCCTGCTATTTACACTTAAGATCCCTGCAACGCACTTGAAATTACGCTGACAAATTTAACTGTTTTTGTAGTGTCAGACACACCATATGCTAGTCTGTGAGTTTACACTGATTTTTAGCTTTAAGGGAATAGAGAGATGGTGAAGACCTTTGCTAAAACTGTACCTTCTGTAGGGAAGGAGCTTCCTGTGGTGGTACCTGTGCCTTATGAAGTGAAGGCTAGTGAGGATGCTCATGGTTTGGCCAAACTGGGGTCATTTTGGAGGTCAATTAGGGATTCCAGTCCCATGACTCAGTGCAGAAGAGGCTCTGTGGCACCAGTCTTAGTGATTTGTGTGAGGTGGGTACTTTCCTGATGACACAAGCTGCCTGTGAAGAAGAGGAAACAATATGACCTAGATGATGCTGCAGGGTGTTATTCAGCAGAGAGGTGTTCAGGGGGGAAGAAATTTCAAATATTATCCATAACTTATTTCTGCTATCCATACCCCAATACTTCCAAACATGTAAATATGTTTGGAAGTATGTTTCAGGGCTGTGGGGGCATTAATGAGTCTTAATGGCTCTGTTCAGCCTCACCTGGAACTCATTCCCTGCCAGAGACTCTATTTAAGCTCAGGTTTGTGCCTTTGGTCTCTGAATGAGCTTTACTGTAGGTGAATCAACCTCCTTGGTACTGTGGTGTAGGGATCTGCTTTCAGGGTTGGACATCCTGAATAGACCTTGTAGATTGTTTCTAGGCCTGTATTTGGCCTCTGTTTCTGGATGGGCTTTGGACTTGTATTGTAGCCCTATTTCCAGCCCTGCCTATGGCTCTGGGCCCATTTATTCCTGATTAGACTCCCTGGTTTTCCCCTGGATCTGCTGTACCAGCTGCCTGGACTTGGACTGTGGATGGACACCATCTCTGCTCACCATGTCCAGACTCTCTGGGGCCGTGCCTGCTGGTGAGAGCACTGCCAGGGCTAGATCACCCTTGCTCCTGGGTGTTCCTGCCTGAGGGAGCAGCCATCCCTTGCTGCTCCTTGGCACTGGCTCTGCAGAGCTCTCTGCTCCTGTGACCTTCCCAGCTGCCTCCCTGTGTGCCATAACCACCAGCAGGGCTGTGATGGCTGCATCCATCTTACTCTGGACCTTGGGGGGGAAGTCGATGGTGATGTGGTAACCAAGGACTAGCTGGAATGGTGAACCACATGCCTTGCTGTTTGCCAATATCTCTATAAGTCAGTCATCTTACTCCTTAAATAGCTGACAGTCTAGGACCTCCTGAGCCCTCCTGAACAGCAGTAGGCTGCACATCAGGTCTCTTCTTGAGGGGACACCTCTTGGGGTTACTCCTTGAGGATGAGAGGTTTCTTGCAAAAGCAGATTCTTGGTAAGTGATTGTTAGCACAATAAACGTTGAAATCTTAGCTAAATGATGTAAAGGATTGATTGTGCCCATATAATTCCTTAGTCTTAAACTACTGACCAAGTCTAGGACTAAGTCTGGATCCAGCTGCCCCAGAACTGAACTTCGAAAAGCTATTTAGGACACAAGGAGGTCTTTTCTGAACCTCATGACTTTTCTGACCTCACAACAGGAGGGTCTCCCTGACATTTTTGTTTCCTCTATTAAGTAAATACTTGCCATCAGATCTCATCAAACCACTGTCTCATTTGCTATCACACTTCATTAAGTTGCTGGTTTATATCAATGAATATATTGCTGCTCCTCCCCAGTGAGTACAGTGAGGCACTCCATGCGGGACACTTGCTCATCACTTCCCAGTGCCCATGTCCTCACCAAAGTGCTGTTCCTCCCAGCCTTGAGCTGTCTCCTGAGGGACACCTACCATAAACCAGCCCCTCTGTGCTTAGGTGCCCAGACCATCTCCATCAGATTTAGAGGGAGTGTGAGTCTCAGATCTCAGCACATGGTTTGTTCCTTCTCTCCTGGTGTTGTCACTTCTCATAAAAGACTAAGCACCTACGGGTATCACTTACCCTGTGCCACTGGACAGTAGGGTACAGACTAGGTTGTTCCTTCTTTTCTAGGTAATGGTGTTTTGTTAACCCCTCCATGGAGTTCTCTTCTTTGCATTATGTTGTTAGGATGGGGAGTGTGATGAGGACATCTGGTCCTTTATCTTTATTTGGAGAGATTTAAATAATTGACATATCTCAGTGGATATCAAGGAAAAAAAAAAAAAGATCCTTCAAGCCTCTCCAGTTGCTAAGAGACGAATGCTTCAACTTTGAAAGGCTCCATCCATGCAGGGGATATTATCCTGGCAAATTGGACTTTCAAATCTGGCAGCAAGGGAGAAAAGGTGATGCCCAAAAAATACAGGTTGCTTAGGTGATTTAATTTCAGAGACATCTGTTCTCCTGCTCTAGGAGGGCAGGGGGCTGCTCTGGCTAGTGAACACATGTGACCACATTATGTGTAATAGGTTTACTTGTGAGCGTTTTGCTCTGTGCTCACAGCTTGGCCAGGTCACCCCCTTTCTTTCCTTCTTTCCGGCATAGTTAATTTTTAACTCATCTTTTGTGTACAAAACCTGATTGTGTAGTCAGGCCATGTGTAGCCCTTGCTTTGAAGCCCGGAGCAGGTTTGTATGCAGATGGAGTGCACGATCGAGTAGCAGTTTAAAGTTTTAAATCCTCCAAGCCTCCCTTGCAAGGTCCCTCCCCTGACTGGCACAGGAGGGGGAAGCGCAGAGCCTGCTCATCTGCAGCGTCTGTGTCTGGAATAGCAGCTGCCTCGCTTCATAACTTCTCTGGTCGCGTAACTCTCTTCAAAAGCACTGCTGCTGATTGCCCATCAAGTGAAGCTTTAGGGAGGATGATTTAAAGGCTATGACCTCTTCTCTTTTTGATGTTCAGACTCTCTGCATCATACGATGGCAGGGGAATAAATACTAACACTATTGCACTGCTCCTCTCACCAGCCCTGGGGGGCTCCTGGCATGTTTTGCAGAGGGTTGAAGGCAAACCTCCAAACCCCCTGTGCTCTGCCCAGTCTTTAAAATGGGCTGGGAGGTTGGTGTGTGCCCAGACTGATGCTGGGTACTCATGGTGCTTTCGTTGCCATTTCTGTGCTGCAGGATGTCCTGCTTTACAGCACTGCTCTGCTGGGCCACAGTCAACCAGCAGCAAAGCTTGTGCTTGCAGAGCAGTTGTGCAGCAGGATTGGGATCTGGCTTCTGAGTCCTGCACTGTCCTGGGGGCAAGGCTTTTGTTGCCCTGGGGCTTTCCTGGTCTCTGACAAATTATGCCCATGCAGAGACAAACACCTAGAGCTGTAGCCGCCCCTGCTTGGACACAAAGTGTTGGCAGTAGCAGCAGGTTATTTTGCAAACAGGGCTTTCAGTCTCAGCCACAGTTCACTGAGAGGTGTACTTGCACTTGCTTGATTTGAAAGTATGGAAAAGATTCAGAGTCTCAGAATGCAAATCCTGCCACTTGTACCATATTAAACACCTACATCAGGTATGGATTTGATTGCAAAGACTTCACCTTGCTGAGTTCTGGCTCAAAAAGTCACCTTCAGACTTTTTATTAAAGGCAGAGGAAATGACAAAACCAAATGTATTTGCAGTATAAAATATGCATAATACAAAAGATCACAGAATCCTAAAATTTTTAAGGCTAGAAAAGACCTCTAAGATGGCCAAGTTCAAGTGCCAACCCAGCACCACAACCATGTCCACCATTAAACCATGTCTTCAAATGCTGTGTCCAGGTGTTGCCTGCATCTCACAAACTCACAGTAGCTTTGGATAATGACCAGTAGTGGCATTCTAAACTAGATGCTTTTTGTTTTATTTGCTAAACAGAACATAAAAGAAAAGCTAGAAAATACATTAAAAGTAAAAAGGAGAAGATGCATGAAAAAAAGGGAATAAAAAGGGGGGTTTTGATCTTTAGCTGGTGTTTGTGAGTAAAGTTGACACAGAGCTAATGTCAGAGGCTCTTCCAGAGACAGTTTCTTTTCAAGAACAGGACAAAGGGTCAGCCTTGTCGTGGTGGCCTAGAGACTAAAGGAGGAGATGAATATCATAGGCTGTGTGCTAGAGTTCATGCTTTTCAGGTCACCTGTCCTCCTGGGACTTGTGTCGGGTAAGGTATCCTGCGAAGCGCTGACAGACCCATCCTGTTGCTATTTTGCTCTCTGGTTTCCAGCATACCCAGTCTGGGCTTGTCACACTGGTCCTGCCCTTCCTGTTTACCAGGTGTGATCCAAACTCAGCCATCTCTGAGCAGAGTCCCTGACCTTCCTGTTCAGGGTGAACTAAATCAGTCAATAAGTTTCATTGACTTTTCTGCACAAAGTCACACAAGAGGCTGATTTTCACTTCTCTTGGACAATAGTGCATGGCCACGTGTCCAGCCTCATTCTCGTTGCTTTTCTTACTGTGCAGAGAGCTCTGTATTTTCACCTGGAGAAGAACCAGACCAAAGCATTGTAGTTTGCCAGGAAATTAAGACTCAAAGCCAAACTTTTGCAGTCTTTTTTTTCCAGATTTTCCCCCCTTTCCTCTGCTGCTTAATTGAAATCTCCTGTCAGTGTGCATTCTTAATAGACTTTTGTGAACACAGGTCCTGAACCCTACATGGTAATGTAAAACTATTGCTCTGTGCTGTCTATAACAGACGGGAAATGTAATCTTCTGGGTCTTGTGACAGTGTCTGCTCATTATTATATGAACAATGAGAGGAGAAGCATAAAAGGTGCAATGTACATTTATTTCCTGACACCTTGTTTAAAAGGCAATGAGCCCAATTCTTATTCCCTGTAAGAGCTTCTGGGAGCACTTGGTGTAAGAGACCTCCAACTCGAACGGAGGATTGCTTAATATCTCAGTGCTTAATATGACTGAGATGTATTTTTATTTAGTACTCAAAATTTTTCTCACCTTCCACCTTTTAATATAGCTTGTAATTCAGGCAGCTCTGAGTACTGTTGTGCATTTATCAAAAAGTGGGTGGCAAGGCAATTCCTACAATTAAGTGAATCTTGGGACATTCGTCTCAGAATCTTCTTAGGCTGAAGTTTTTTGCTTCTGTCTCAGACCCAAAGATGAGATGCAGGGCCTTTTCCAGCTGCATCTCAGTGTGTGAAATTTATTTATTTACTTTTATTTTTAAAAGACATCTCTTCCTGAAAATCTGCCTCATTCTCACACCTCTGAGGCTATAACAGGAGAAGACCTATCAGGATACTTTTACTGGGGGGAACATCTTCTGAATCTGTCTTTTGACTGAGAATCTGGAATCTGTTAGGACCCAAACAATCTTCTAATGAAAGTGGATGGTGTATTGTTTCTTTGATACAGTTTATGTGCAGTTATCACAGAATCGTCAAGGCTGGAAGAGACCTTCAAGATCACCTAGTCCAACCATATCAGGTCTATGATGTTAAAAGCACTGGGGATTCAGACCAGACTTACTAAATATCAAGCAAAGGAGCCTTAACTGTAGCTAGACCAACCAAACAACTAAAACACTGGTGGCACCTTTTCTTTTGCATTCTGCAGGTATTGAAGTAGCTTGAATGGCAGCTTCCAGTGAACAGAAAGAACCCAAGTAATGCGTTTTCCTGTTGGACAATGCCTTCCCTCTTCTCCTTTACTATGTCCTTTTCTGCCTCTGACCTGTCTGCTGGCAGCAGCCCAGCTATAATGTCCCTGGCACCCGATCTTCAGCTATCCTCTTACTTTTCCTGCCCCAGTCTCCAGATCCCTGCGCTATCTGACCCTGTTTGAAGTCTCAGTGTGATGGACTCCATTTCCCCTATCAGCCCTGCCAGTCTAGCTGGTTTCAGCATTTCAGCAATCATCTATGCGGGTTGGTGCATTACCCGTAAAGAGTGGAGTTTCACGCTGGAATTATTATGCCCTACTTATTTTTAATCCCTCTCCACCATCAGCACCTTTGCCAAAAAGTGGAGTCGGGTTTTGTAAGCATTGCTTTGATCTAGCTTGAACCTTAGGTAACATCTGTATCAGCATTTGCATATTGATTGCTGGTGGAAAGGTTTACAAGACAGATTGCCTTTGAAAAGCAAGAGCTGTTTTCCAATAATAATTCCTTTGTCTACTAGTAAACACATAGACACACAAACAGGCACACCTGGGTTTTGGACATGCTTACAGCAGTTCCCTCCAATCCTGCCAATTCTCTTTGTTTTAAGGTAAAATGAATGTCATTGGATTCTGATCCGGAGAAGGTAATTCATCCCAGTTTCATTTGAAGATCTTTCTAAAACAAACATGGCTAATTTGAAAGCCTAAGCGCTTCAGCTATCAAGAGTGTTTAGCTCATCATATTTCTTAAGTCTTAGCTAAATCCCACATAATAAAGGTGCCATGTAGGTATTACCCTTTCCCTTTGCTATTTCACCCAGGATGAAGCCAAAACCATTGTTCCTTTGAATCCTGTTTCCAAAGGGAGGTAACATCTATTGTGAAAACTGCTCTTTTAGGGTGGTGCCTGGCTGGAGACAGATGTATATCACAGTGCCACCACAGCTGTGCTGTGACATGTCACATCACACACTGGTAATTAAAGAGTAACACATTGGGTCACCTTGATACAGTAAATCCACTTAGCAAGTCTTCCCTGAGAGGGTTTGGTACTACCCTAACCAGCCTATCCATGCAGAAATCAGTAGATCATTTTTAAAGCCTTCCCTTCCCCCATTTTCTCATGTTGCTGTGTATTTATTTCTAGTTACTAGTGTAGGAGGGTTGGGGAGGAAGGGAGGAAGAACACCATAAAACCCTGGCTGTTTGTATTTCATAGATCTAATTACTGCATCTTGACATAGGAATGTATACAGGCACGTGAATGTATATTAGAATTAGGCAAATACAGCATAAATATATCCATGTATGTCCTTCCAAATGAGCTAAACCAACTGAAATGTCAATGATTGATTTTCTAGTGGCTGCAATTGCAGCCTTGCTTATTGGTTTGTTTGTGAACAAATGAGAAAGTGAGATTTTATCCCTCCATAATTTCTGCAGAAAGCAGAAATATGCAGTAAATAATTATCCATGAGAGTGTTTGTACAACAAATGATGCTATGTCCTTTCTAAAATTTACTTGTAACATGATGAATGCATAAGGAAAATGTAAGAGCACGGATCTACCCACGGGCAGTGACAAAGCTGGGATCATGCAGTGTCTCTCACCTTTGACAGTGTGTTATTTCTACTGCTTTGGCAAAGGAACAATAACCTTTTCTATTCAAGAGTCTGAAATATTTCCTAAGATTTTTTAAGGCCTTGTCTGTTCACATCCTGTTTGGGTGGTGGGTGTAGCAGAAGTCAGTGTCTTCTGTAATGTGATGTGAAGCTGAGGAACTCCTTTATGCGGGACGATCTGGTTGCTGGGAATTCATCTGAGATTATGGGGAGGTTGGACAAGTTAATGGAGAAGAAATGCACGCAGATTTAATAAACACCAGCAAAGCTCCTCAATCCCCTCTGCTGCTGGAAGTCTGAGCCTCAGGCTGCTGGTGATCAGGGGAGAGTTCTTGAAGAGTTTCAATGCCCTGCTTTAGAACCCTCCCCTATATATCTGCTGTAGTCCATTGATGGAGACAGGTTACCGCTCTTTTCTGTACAACCTTTCCATTCTTGGACCCTGTGAGGGAGCTGTGAGGTCTGTTAGTGAAGCTGGGATGCATGAGTTGTTGTGTCCAGACAGCACACACGGGTCATCATGCAAGGAAATATTTTAAATCTTATGTAACCCCTTCTGGGGACAGGTTTAAGTTCTTTCTTGGATCAAGGCAGACATGAACAGGCTATTTGTGAGCTAGTTACAAAACGCAGCTTGCATTCCTAAACTGATCCGTTGCATGTTTAGGAAAAATAGAAAAAAAGTGATGAAAACCACTGCCTTGGCTGCTAATTTGTGATCAGACAAAAACTTAGGATCCTGGAATGATGACTTCTTCATCCAGCTGCAGTGCATATGCAGACACACATGAAGAATGTTATTGAATATTTTATTCTTATTAAGTTATCAACAAACTCCATGTGTTGCACAGATAACAGGAGAGACGAACGTGCCAAACAGAGGTGCCTTGTCGTCACTCTAGGTTTGATTCGACTCCATTCAGATCAGTAAGAATTTTGCTACTGACTTTGGCAAAATCAGGATTTTCATTCTGAAGTATCAAACTGAGGAATTTAAACACCTGTTTTCACATGGTCCAGATTGGAACCAGAATGTTTCTTTCAGTCATATGAAGAGGTGATACATTCCTACTGGCTCATCAGCTTAAATTTCCTCTCACGTATTCTAACAGCTAGGAAAGGGAAAAAAAAAGAACAATGAAGCAAAAGTAGTATGTTGAATTAATAACACAATTTATACACTTAAAGGAATTTAAAAAATATATTTCCATAGAAATTGCTTCAGAAATACATCAGAGGCACAAATTAGGCCCTCTGAGGTATGAGTAAATGTAAGGATGTAACACATGGTAATCCAATCATGTCATTTCATAGACACGGAGGTGATCAAAGCATTAATAAAAACTGTAAGGTCACCTTGAATCAAGGATTCAGTTTTGAGTGTCAAACATTTCTTTCAAACATTTATTTTTGGCTTGTGGGACTTGCAATGACTTGGGAAAATTCTGTCCCTGTGCATGAGTCACCATTAGTTCAGAGAAATAAAAGGCCGAGGATGTGACTGCACATCCCACTTGGTGGAGCTGACCTGGCCTACATGAGGCTGTGAGCAGCCCCAGTCAAAAGGATAATAAGACACAGCAAATGGATGGATCAGGCCGATCCTACAGGATTCTCAGCCCAATTCTTTTCCTTCATCAGACACAGACTGTTCCAAATACAGACAGCTAAACCCCCAGGGTTTCCAGGTGGCAGAAAACTGTGGGTTTTTTTTCCCCCTCTCAGTCTAAAACAAGCCTTCCTCTTTACTTCACATGAACCAGAAAACCTAAGAAAAGACTGTTTTCGACACATCAACACACAGCGTTTCCGAAATGAAATCTGCTCCCCAGATGCTGCAGCTTCTCAGAGAAATCGATGATCTTGTCAGTTTTGCTGCTGGTAGCAGCTGCTCTGTGTCTCAGGAATTGTGACTGGACTGGTGCCAGTGCCAGTCAGGCTTTCACAGTCCCCGCTCTCCATCAGAGACCAATCCACTTGGGCTGCTGCTCTGCTGCCCCAGGACCACCAGCCTGCAGAAGGGATCTAGCCCAGGGCTGGGCCAGCCAGCAGCCTGTGAGGCCGTTTGGAGCCTCTGACTCCGAAGGTCCCGAGTCCCATCCCATGGCCATGACTTGGAGACCAAGGCTCGTCTGCCCTGGAGTGATGTGCTGGATGCCATTCCCCAGATCCAGTCTCAGGAAATCCCATCCTCAGCCCTGACACCACCCATCTCATGAGTCCTTCCCAAATCTGGAACTCCGCACTAGTTGCAGTTCCCCAAACTCAGGTGCATTTCCTCTGCTCTTGGGCCATGGGGTTTCCATTGCATCAGATTCCTTGGTTTCTGCAGAGGTTATTTTTGATGAAGTGTGAAGGGTTCCCTCAGATGTAGTTACAGCCTCTTGGCTATGGTGTGGTTCCTGAATTATGTGGGGAAGAGTGAGACAAACCAGGACCTGAAAATGCGTCAGTAGAACTAGTTAGGAAATGCCTTGTTTTCATGTTGCAAGAGTTGAGGAAAGTAGTAAATACTTCTAATTTTTATAGACAGAATTTAGTGAAGAACTTTTCCTGGGAAGTTGCAAGGACTTTTTGTTTTGAGGCTTTGGGTTTTTTGATGAGAACCCCTTGAAAATATTGAATCAAAATCTCCTTTGGGAGAACTGATTTAGAATCAGAAGACTTTCTGAAGCAATCTAGTTTCCTTGAAGAGGTTTTAAGCTTAGTAGAAAATCCAATTTTCTGTTGAGAAGAAAATATTGTCAGTTGTTCTGGATTTTGGTGCAGCTCTTCAGTTCCCCTGGGGTGGAATAGTATAAAGTAATCTTAATGGCTATCTGAAAAATGAATTGAGTCTTTCCCAAGGACCAGGAGGTCATCTGGCCATGAAATGAAGGAGAGAAGGCTGGAGTAGGAGACTGCTGAATCCTGGCTGGAAAGATGGTGTCTGTATCTTGTGTTATGCTCCGTGTGGTAAAACTCCAGGCTGATGAATTGCAACTTAGATATGCCCCCAGTGGACCATTACTAAGTATGGAAACATTATTTATATTTTCCAAATAATTTCAAACAAAACAAGCCCTGGCTAATGAAAAAGAAAAATTTGTCACCAAATCCCCTCAGTCCTATTAAGTGTTCCTGCTCGAGGAATATCATGAGCTCCACAAGAACGCGGTCCTTGTAAGAAACAGAATAAAGTGCCTTCATGCTGCTAGTGACCTCAGCTGGAATTCCTGGTTGCTGGAGAATTATTGGTCTGTGCCTACAGGGGAGGCTGTTATGTGCCCAGCCTGCACTCCTGACACAGGACTAATGGTTGTTTGTAAACACTTCCATCCTTAGTGGCACAGAGGCTTCAGAACCATGTCAGATATTAATTACCCTACGAATAAATACAGAGGTAGAAACTCTGGTTTTATCACTAGCTAGGTAGTGGATATCTACTCTGCTTTCCTCAGTACTGCTTCTCATCTTGGTTTCATTGCATCAATAAGTGCATTCAATAAGTGCTTTTGCAGCCTCCTTGCAGGCTGAACTCTCTTCTAAGGTTCAACCACTGAAGTAGCTTGTAAACAAAGCAATTAAAGTAGATATTATCAATAAAGGAACATTTGGGGTATTCCTTAATTTCCAAAGACTTTCCAGAATTCATCTTTGCCCTAACATGGGTTATGTGCGTGGATGAAATGAAATATGCTGCTACGCTGCTGTGCGTATAGAATGTGTATTCACTCCTACTTTATGCCATAGATTTTTATAGTTGTTAAATTTCCTTTTCATTATATTTGATTTGCTAAAATGAAGGCTTGTTTTATCAAAACTAATTACATGGTATGTATTTAATGTTCTGTCCCTAAGGTTTTCATAGTAATAAAATTGATTGTTACTGATTAAAATGGTTCTATTACATCAGTTTAATGTCACTTGAGGTGAATGCGGTATTAGAAAAAAGGCCATTAAAATGTTGAATAGGGAACACAGAGGCAAGGATTAAAGAAAGAGAAAAGATTTTTTTAATGGGTATTCTTTAAAAAAAATTAATGATCAAGAATTTTAAAACATTTGACATGGCAAGGAGAGATATTTGAGATGTGTATAAAATCTTAGTGTTGTTATTGGTTTCATGCAATTTATTGGATTACCACTCTCCAGCTCCTAGGTAAATGTTCAATATATAACCTTAAAACCAGAGTTTTTATTAATTTCTTGTATAATTACAGGTCTGCCAAATACAGATAAAGCTGTCAATAGGGTGAAGCCAATATTTGGAAAATATCTACCTAATGATGAAGATTCCTTATTTCTCTGTCAAAGTAAACTCAAAAGGTCATTAAATTTTATTATGTGGAAAGGGAGGTTAAGGGCACAGCCACAAGCTCTACCAGAGTTGCTGGGAATGTCTGGTGATGGCAGCAGGAGTTGTCCTTGGCTCCCTGGGACAGGACCTTGGGCAGCAGAAGTGCAGGGAAAGCATCACATTTGAACTTGGAGTGAGATCGCTGAGAAAGAGCAAGAAACAAAGAAATTAAGAAAAGAGGAATCAAAAGAGGGGAGATGCAAGATTGAGAAAGAGAGGACACCTTAAAGAGCAAGTAATTTTTAAGGAGAGAAGCTCTGGGGCTTCATCCACTCCTTTTCAGGTTGGAAAACATGAAGAGTAGAAAAATTTCCTTTGCTTGATTGCTGTTATAGTGTAGCTCTTTCAGAGCTCTTCATGGCTGCACTTCCAGTGAGTCATGGAATCACAGAATCATAGAATGGTTGCGACATCAGTCATGTAGATCCAGGCTTCCTCCACCATGGTCAGGAACATCACCATCACCCACCAGATCAGGTTGCTCAAAGCACCATTTAACCTGAACTTGAGTCAATACCCACATGATTTGTCAAAAGAGCTAATATTTTGTGTTGAATCCCAGCTTCTTGGGGTCATGTGACTAGCCAAGAGTCTGATTTCTTTCTCTCTCTCAAAACCTGGAAATAGCGTCTATATTTAGCTACTCAAAAGGCAAGTAAGAGGAACTGGAATTGTAAGGACAAGTAAGAGGAACTAGAATTACAAAATCTGCAAGATTTTTAAACCGGTCCGTTAGATCAGTATCTCACTTCAGAGCAGCTGCCCAGAACATTTCCTATCCTCTCCTGTGACTTTAACAAATTGGGAACTCTCTATCATCCATGTCTCCTCTCTCCCCGGTCCCTGACAATTTTATTAATAATTCCATATTCTTTTTTTTTTTTCAGATGCAGCTGATGAACGGCAGTTCTTGATGTCATTTGCAGCTGACTGTCTTGCAAGAAGGTCAAAATGTCCCACTGCCATTTGACTTAAACTAAAGACCTTCAGAAGAGCTAAATTGAGTTGTACAGTTAAAATTAAAATTATTTTAGTTTCAGGATTAAAAACACAGCAGAGTAGGAATGTGTTATGCAAGCCATGACTAGAAAGTGGTATGATGCAAAACCAGAGGAAAAATCTGTGAGCTCTGTGGGAGGAGGAGGAGGAGGGAAGGAGGAAAACTCCTGAAAACAGGAAGCTTACAGGGGAAATAAAATAATAGTAACAATGAAACAATAACAGCCAAAGTGGACAGTGTGTCTGATATTTCAGTGACATTTTCCTAGAAAAGTAAACTCATCCTCCCATCGACTACCCAGGAAACACTCCAGACAAAAATTATTCTTGACATGAAAAGGCATTTTCTTGGGTTTAACAGCTCTGTAGGAGATGATGACCAATAACTAGGGAGTGGGTCTTAAACCCCAGTACTGTGAGATGACAACTGCTGTACAAATACCTAAGGAAAGAATAAACTTAATCAAAAGGGAATATGAACCTTTTCATACAGAACTATGCTTTTCAGAAGTTCTAAGTAGTGTGTGCACTTTTATTTCTTTCTACAGTCAGTTTTAATCCATCCTTCACATTCCATTAAATTAAAAATATTTTTAATTACCAGAAAGGAGAGCTTTGTATCCATGGAGAGTATGATTCTTGTTATTTGCCAGGAAAGAGTGGCTGGGTATTAGACCCTTGAGGGCAGGAAGATAGAAGAGGAAACAAGGAAACAGGAGAATCTGAGGCATCATTGCTTGTAAAGCGTGTGTGCAAGGAGAAATTACTGCACCTTTCCTGTAGCCAAGTCACAGCCCGTCCCAGCAAAGGATGTATTATTATATTAGAGCCTATATGTGATTTTGTTCCCTACTTAGACAGTCAAGAATATAAAAAAAGCTATGAGAACGTGACAGATTATGAATTTTGCCATTCTCTTGTAAATCAACTCTTCTTCTGAGGGGCATTTGGCTGGGTCATAGAGAAACTTTGTTCTTCAAAGTAGTTCTTAGAGGGCCAGTAGTTGGTAGGAAATCATCCCCGTTTGTGCACAGATTAAGGATAAGATTTTGGGACATTTATCTGTGCATTTTTCACTGATACACAAATTAGAGTGGCATGTTTTTCATTTAAACATCCTGTTTATTTACTGAAAATGAATTTTTGAGGAAACTAGACATGTCAGTCAGAGCTAGGTTTGGTCTCACACTTTCAGATAAAAATGAGTCATAAGAGAACTTGTTTTAAGTTAAAATGCTAAATTATTGAGTTAAACCTTAGGATATTGTGACAAATTGTAGCAAAATGTAAATGTAAGACCATGTTAGAGAGAAATTTGTTGTTTCAGGCTGAAAAAAAAAGTATTTAAAATAGCCAATTTCACTGAGACATTCAAACTTCCATTTTGGATCAGTCTGAAACCACTTCAATTTGACCAGGAAACATGAAGTCCATGATTTATGTAATTCCACCCAAAACACAGTTTTGGTATGGATCAGCAGGACCTGATGCTGAACAGCTGTGCAAATCTCAAGGCATTCATATTTTAAGAGAACCCTGGACTAAGCGAAGTTCCTCACTTCGTCTGATTCATGCTGTCAGGCGATAAAAAGAGTTCAGGGGGGAAACAGATCTTACAGGTATTTTGAGAATATTCATGTCATCTTCAGACTTTCTTATAAAGGTACCTAATTTATGATTTTAGGCATGTTATATATTCCATGGGGAGAGGTAAACTCCTAGTTTAGCCCTTAAATTTTCTCTCTGAGGTCTCCACTGGCTGCAAAACAGCCTAAGCACACCACTGAGATTGGGTACCTAGAAGTAGGAATTATGGGTGCCTTCCCTGGATTCCTCAAAAGGCCATATTTGCGTGTTTCAGATAGTATTTTCAAAATTTAACGAGCAGTGGCTCATCTAGAATCTGGGAGGAGCCAGCATGTTTTTTTCCAACAACATCTGGCAGTGCAACCTGTGGAAGGACCACAGTGTCTTGCTGCATGTTTCTGGATTTAAGTATCTTGTAGAATTTAAATCTGGGATACATGTGTGATATCCAGCAAAATTATAGTTAAGTTATTCCTGTGTTTACAGGTTTAGGGAAAACAGGCAGGAGGATGGAGCTGGGAAGGCTGGCTGCTAGCAATAATTGCCAGCTGTGCATGCACAGGAAAGGGCAAGAACCTTGTGCCTTTATGAAAACCTGCGTTTAGAGCTGTTAAATAAAGGGGAGAGGCAGGAAGGGGAAGGAGTGTCTCCAGCAATTCTTAGCTGGATCTTTATAGCAAAGAAAGGGTAATTGTAACCACAGATTGAACTGCAGCAAAACAGAGCTAATTATAGTTGGCTGCCAGTCTACGTCTTGCATTTGTGATATATCCATTACAGAAGTGGTTGGAGGTGTAAGAACAGAGTATGTCTCCTTTTCTCCTCTTTATATGGAATTTCCACTAATGAAGATGCTACAGAGGAGTCTGCCTAAAAGAGAAATGCTA
>WAAG01068034.1:5862-77268 GCA_013390105.1 Tichodroma muraria
GCCGGAAACCAAGAGAGAGATGATTCCCGGGTTTGCATTTAAAAAAGGTGTATCGTAAAAGGCGTACCCACGCTTTCATTGGTTTTATCAAATGTCAGTAATACACATTGGCCAATCACGGCCAAACTACTACAAAGGGTCACTGCCAATGTCTTTATCAATGGGGAAAAAACAGGAAAGAAATAAAAGGCAGAGAAACACCAGGACAGCCCAGGACCAAGAGCCTGATGATTCGGAGAATGAGATCCTGGCAACAAAACAGAAAAGGAGAAAAGCAGGATGCCTGGGATTCAAAGTTAGAGCACAGTTGTCCTTTGGTGTGGTGGCCTTCAATAGAGGCAGTTGGAATGAAATGATCTTTAAGGTCCCTTCCAACCCACACCATTCTGCATTTCTCTGATTTTATGAAAGGAGATGGGTAGGTTATTCTCTTCTCCGGAGAGTCTCCAATATTTCCTTTTGTTTAAAATCTTGCCCTCCACCCTAAGTTCTATTGATCAGAGTGCCGCATTATCATTTTTTGCCTTTTTCTTTTTCTTTTTCTTTTTCTTTTTCTTTTTCTTTTTCTTTTTCTTTTTCTTTTTCTTTTTCTTTTTCTTTTTCTTTTTCTTGGCTTCCTCTTAGGATTTCTCAGTCCTCCTTCTCCACAGCTCCGTAACAGTCCATTATTCCCAGCATATGCTCCCACTTCACATGTGAGGGCAGGAACCTTTGCCCACAGAGAAGCTCCTGCTGTTCTCGTTAGGATCTGGTCTACTCAAAGTTCTGCCTCTCTTTGCAGATAGGGCCAAATGCCAAGGAGCTGTTCAGGCTCGTGGAGGATTTCATTGATGTCATCGGCTTCCGCATGAAAGATTTCCGGGATTCCTACCAAGTCACGGACAATCTGGGTGAGTTCACTGGCGCTCCCCACGTCGGGGAGAGACCCCCAGAAGCTGTTAATTACTGTGCAACATGGAAAACCTGGGCCGTGGGGAGGGATGGAAGGAGGGGAGGCAGCAGGTGGTGGGACATTAAAAGGTCTGGAGGGAAGACATGGACATAAATACGGTGAGGCTTTTCTCCAGAGAAGTTGGGATTTCATGAGGAGGAAGAGATGCCCACAGGAGATCTGAGAGATATCTACCAAATGGAGAACAGATGACGAACTGGGCGGAATTGGACTCTTTCTTTTATTTTTTGAACACAAGAACAGCCCAGCAGCCAGTGGAGGCAGCGAGCAAACAGCAGGCGGTGTTTGATTGAAGCTGTGTGCACAATCTCAGCGTGGAACTTGTTTCCAGAGGAGGTTGCAGAAGCCAAAAAGTACAGATGGGTTCACGATGGGATTAGGAAAGTGCACAAAAGAGAGGTCCACTGGTGGCTATTAAAGTTGATGGTCTGGATGCAGCCAGGAGCTGAGGAAGACCTGCTGGTTGCTGGGAGGATAAACCAAGTGATGTTTTGTTCTTTCTCACGCTTCTTATCATCTGCTGCTGGTCATTCCTGGAGATAAAATGCTGGAGCAGACTCTCCTCTGCCAGATTCAATGCAGACAGGACTCTTCCAGCGAAGCACAAGCCCTGCTTTTATCTTCTCTCATGCATAGACATTTCCTCAAGAGAGCCTCACTCCTGTTGCTCCCAAGATCCAATCTCTCTGATTTCCCACTAATGCTTCCCATTTTCTTGATCACATGTGGAATTTACTGAAGCTGGTGTCACTTACTGGTTTTATTTCTTGTTTCTCCCCAGTCCTTGGCATTCACAAGCTGCCTGCAAATGCAGCAACCGACATCACCTTCCCCATGAAAGGCTGGAGAGGAATGGTGGACTGGGCCAAGAACTCGGAGGACAAGGTCACTGTCTCCAAGAGCATCCTGTCTTCAGGGCTCTCAGGTAGGCAGCACAGCCAACACAAATTCTTTCCTTCATTTTCTAAGAGTGGTTCCTTCTGTTTGCCTGGTCTTCAAATCCTCTCCCAGATCAGCTGGATTTGCTCACAAATGTTTGGACATCAAAGCACTGATGAGTGCAAATAAGGCTTTCACATATGGCCTGACTAAGAGTTCAAACTAAACTCCTCACAAAAGTTCAGGGGCAGGTTTAGTGCCTGGGTGTGGATGTTTATCTTTCCCTAAAGAAGCAGGAAAAATTGGCAGACAATGCTTTAGGTGCCCTCCAAGCCTGGATCCAGACCTGATGGAGCCATCTGAGGGTGAGTAGCAGTGAGTCAGCAGGTCAGGCTGAGCAGCTGATGGCTCCGAGTCTGCTGCTTGGACAAGCTGTGGTAGATCTGGGGATTTATGGCCCTTGAGTGAAATTTCCTGCCCCCAGAAATGAAATTCAGAGGCATTTATCACTGAGCCTCCACAGCAGGGCATGGATAGGAGCCACAGCATGGAGGTGGTGCCTCAACCAAGCCGTCCCTACTGCCAGATCTGGAAAAACACCTGGAGGTTTCTGGGATGGTCCGATGGATGAGAGTCCCAGGAAGCAACACACTCAAGGCACTCATCTTTTGGCAGAGACAACATTTGGCAGGATTGAGCCCTGAGTTCTCAAAAGCAGGACCCTAAACCGGGCTGATTGCTGGGAGATGTTGGGATTTACTTTTGGCACTCATGGCTCTGAGAGCTGCTGGCTCCCCCTTCCTCGGGACAGAGGCTGAAGACTGAGTTGTTGCTACAAATGACCTTTGGCCTCGAGTTGTCACTCCAGGGCCTTTTGCCATGGGCCTCCCTGCTGGGAGGTGGCATCAGCCATCACTTCAACTTGGGAAATCTGAGGCCAAGAAAAGTTAAGTGACACCCCCAAGGGTGAGAGTGAGTCACTGGCAGAGCAAGGGCCATGCCAAGCACTCCTTGTGTTTTGTTGTGCCTTGCAGACAGCGTGAGCTCCCTGGGAGAAGCTGGAGCACATTGAGAGTGTTATCCCAGTTTGTGGATTCTATGGTGCCTTCACCTTTCGAAATCTTTAATCGCTTGTTGGACAAACTGCTGGACCAAACCTAGACAGAGCTGATCCTGCTCTGAGGCTGAGGGCTGTCCCAAAAGTACCCAGCTCCCCATGGAGCTGTTTTCTAGATTTCTGTTGGAGGCATCCTCACACAGAGCTGTTCCAGGGCCCCGAGCTGTAGTGACTGAGCAAACAAAACATGACATCCATCCTGAGGAAACAACTTCCAGTCAGTGCTCACCTCTCCATGGTTTCCTGAGTACCACCCAGGGCTCTTCTGCCTCTGTTTTACTCAATGTCTTGTGCTGGTGGTGTAGTTTCTGAGGGGTTGCTCAGTGATTCCAGCAGAAATCCATCTCTACCAGTTTTGATCCTCACTTTTCTCTGGGAACAGGAGTAGGTATCCTGACCAAAGTGATGAAGACAGGCAGCTTCGTGAGACCAAATCCAAACCCCCTCACTGCTGGGAGCTGACTTTGAACAGTTGATTTCGATGGGCTAACACTGATTCATGCAGCTGGGTGACAGAATTGCTCTGCAAGCCTGTCTGTCAGTCTCTCCCAGTTATGTGCTCACCAGATATCCCAATTTGATGGTAAGAAAGATGGACATGCAGAGCTGTGCCTGTCCTGCAGTGATGGAGCAGACACACTGTCAGCTCAACCTCAGGACAAGACATCAGAGAAGCTCCACCTGGTGCTTTCCCAGGCTTCTTCAGCATTGCTTTCCACCCAGCCACTTGCTTTTCCTCCCCCTGACAATCCAGCCCCAGGGCTGCCTCTGCTGCTCGTGGTTTACCAGGGGAAGTTCTGGCTTTTTGCAGCTGGGCACCGTGAGGTCGTGGAGGAGGAAGAAATAAGAGGAGGAGGAGAAGGAGGTCAAGTGACGTGCTCAGAGGTCACACAGATGATTCAGAGGCTCATCTGGATCTGCTGCAGCCCCCAGAGGCAGCGCATGAGTTTTGGGGTCAGAGCAGGCGCAGTGGGACCTCTCCCCTTTCCGCTGGCCTTGTCGGCCCGAGCACAGCTCTTCTCTCTGATGGCCTGATAGCAGTGGACGGCTCCAAAGGCCTCGAGGTGGCTGCAAGAGACCTTTCTCCCCTGCAGATTTGTCTGCTGTGGTGCTGTCAGAGGAATTTGGGGGTTTCTGAATGGGGGAGCACCATTTGGGAGGGGTGAGCCTTGGTGAGGGCAGAAATCTGGGATGCCGGGTCCCCCCAAAGGTGCTGAGCCCTCCCTGCAGTGACAGCAGCCCCTGCACCCCACTGCAGTGATGTTGCCATTGGCCATGCCCCAACACAGAGCCCTCCACCACTGGCCATGCTCCTCCAGAGGCCAAATCCTGCCCCCTGGGTGTCCAGTGGGGACAGCTGCCACCCTGATTGTCTCAGTGCTGTTGTCTTCTTCCCTCTCCTCTGGTGTCCTGCAGTGTCGGACGACTCCTCTGTCTTCGTGGTTGGGACCGTGCTGTACCGGAACGTGGGCAACATCCTCTCCCTGCAGAGGTAAGAGGGGCTGCCTGGGCGTGGGGAGCAGCTGGGGAATCACCAGGATGATCCCTCTGGCTGCAGAGCACCGGTCCTCCAGGAAAAAGTAGAGATCACTGGGTGCAACGAGAACAGATTTTGACCTGCATTGGGAATATTTTGAGCTCCATGTTCAGGTGGGGCCAGGCTCTCTCATCGCGTGCGGGAGGTGCAGGAATGTTCTCCCCATCCACGTGCAGCACCCCGGACGCGAGGGGAGGAAGCTCAGTGCTGCTGGCTCATTCTTCCCTGCCACCCTTCACCCTCCAGGAGGGATGGAACCTCGCCCTGCCCTCCTGGTCACGAGGGATCTTGGCAGTCCTGACAGATGGGGGATGCTCAGCTGCCCCGATCTTCCCGAGCTGCCGGAGAGCTGCCAGCCACACTGAGCCCTGGAGAGGGGCTGGGCAGAGGACAGGCTCGGGGAGGAGAGAGGGGAGCAGAGCACGCCTGGCTGCACATGTCTGCCGTGTTCCTGGCCTCGGGCACCAAAGCTTGTGTGTTCAGCACTCCCTCCCCTTTTCTTTGCTCCCCTCCCTTTTCCTCTCACTCTTTTTTTTTTTTTTTTCTCCCCAAGACTGGTACTGAGGCAGTAAATTAAGCATCCTAAGGCACCTTCTAAATCTGTTCTGCACTGATTAGCGTGAGCCCATTTACCATAAACACCAGGGCATCTCTCCTCACTGATAATCATTTAAATACCTCCAGATTTAGCACTGGCAATGGCTAAACAGCTCCGAGTGAGTGCAGAGAGGAATTAGCAAGCCAGCCAACTGTATTCTGTAATATCTTCCATTACAGCAGTGGGAATTAGATCAGAAGGGCAATAAACATCATTGGCTCAAATGATCCAGTGGTATTTCAGCTTCCTCTGGCCAAGCAGGGAATGAGCTCTGATAACCAGCAGCTGCGGCTGCCACGGCCTCCGAACAGTGTTCCCACGGGAGAGCTGATTGAAGATGTTCCTTAATTAAAGGACAGTCCCTCTTTAAAAAAATCTCGAGTCTTGAATCACCTGTGGAGAGTCAAAGGAAAAAAGAAAAAAGATAAATGAAACCAGCAGCAGCAGGAAAACACCTCTTACTTCAGTGCTGCGCAAATGGACACAGCATTAAAAAGGAGAATGCTGCCAAATAACCATGTAGCTGCCTGTGGGTAAAAAATACTTCTGACCACTGAGGAGAGCAGCTATTCCTGGGTACACATAAGAAACATGGACCCAGACCCTGGATTGGACCACTCTGATTCAATGCAGAGTGATTCTTCCAAGAAGGGGAGAAAAAAAGTAGATTTAACTCAGCAAACAGCACCAGCTGAGCTGTTCCTAATTGTCGCAATTTACCTCCCCCAAGCAGCAATTCTGTCTCTTGAGTCACACATTACTCTGTCCCCTTGGATCCAGAGAGCCCAGCAGATCTTGGCAGCTGTGACAGTTGGGATGGGCTGCACACAAGACCTGATTTTCCAAGCCAGGGAGGTGAGAGAGGCGCTTGGTCCCAGCTGGATTCTGCTGCAGAGGGCACGGACAGCAGAGAGCCACCGGCCTGGTTCTCCCGGTGTGCCCAGCACTGTGTTCACAGCTCTTTGCACACCCTTGGCGGCCGCTCAGGAGCACTCTGAGCTCCCCTGAGCCCCTGCTCAGGACCCATCTCCGCGTGTTTTGTTTTCCTCCCAGAAGCTGGGCTGCAATGTGCTTGTGGGAAAAGCGACTCATCTTCCTGCTGCAAGATTCCCCGTGACACTGAGTCCTTCGCCGCCCCCGACAAGCTGCTCAGCTGCTTGGTTACCTTCTCTGCCAGGAGCCTGCCTCTCTTTTCAAGGCTGAATTTGTCTGACTTTCACTTCCAGGCACTTGGCCTTTGGGTGTGTGACTGAAAAGACCCCCACGTTCAAAGAATTATCAAACAGCCTTCCAACAGAGAAATTTTGTTTGTTTTCTTGCACCTGGATTGATTTTTTGTCTCTGTTTTGAACTCCCTTTGCAGCTTCCCCCTCTGAAAAGTGAAACTGAACCCAACAGCAGAGTGGAATCCAGACAAGGAGGGTACAGACAGAAGTTCTTTGCTTCATTTCAGTGGAAGGGATCTTAAAGATCATCCCATTCCAACCCCCTGCCATGGGCAGGGACACCTTCCACTATCCCAGGTTGCTCCAAGCCACATCCAACTTGGCCTTGGACACTTCCAGGGATGGGGCATCCACAGCTTCTCTGGGCAAACAGTGCCTCACCACCCTCTGAGCAAAGAATTTCTTCCCAACATCTAATCCAAACCTCTCCTCTCGTAGCTTAAAACCATTCCCCCTTGTGCTATCATTATTTACCCATGCAAAAAGTTGCTCTCCATTTTTTTTATAAGCATCCCTCTACTTCTGGTTGAGCTGCAGTTTCTTGGCCACTGATCACCCTTCACGGCCTGCACACCGGTGACTTCTGTGTTCTAACAACTTGCCACACTGAAAAATCAAATTCTCTTTCTCTGTGTTTGCTGCATCGATTCTCACCTTCTCCTCAGCCTCCGAAAGGAGCTTTCGGTGTCATCCCTGCTGCTCGTGTGAATATTCAGCAGCACTGACCCAAGGACTGACCCTTACAGACACAGCCTCTAATGAAGACATGCACTGGTGGTTACCTTTCAGCAGATCCCATTTTTAGCTTCTTACGGCTGTCTACATCCATTGATTTGCTCCTTTACTTTTCCTCTGTAGGGTAATAGTTGGGCTTTTTCGCTTCATTCTTTTTTTTCCTTTTTTTTCTTGTTTGTTTTTTTTTTCCTTTTTTAAAAAAAGGAAAATACTTTTTTTAAATTTTTTCTTTCCCTGTTAAATCAATGTTGTTGTTCCCTCTAGTGTTGGTTGAATAGTGGCATTTTGAGCATTCACATCCATGGACAATTCCAAATATTTTCTTCTTTTTTTTTTTTCTTTAAACCCTATTTTTTTAGCTGCTGTTAAGCAAGTGCAAATCTTTCCCATGTAATTCTTTTTTGAAAAGAAAGATAAAATCCAGAGACAAAAGCGAAAGATTTTAGCAGTACCTGCAGATTTTGTGAAGATTTGTATAAGGAAGGATTTCCCAATTCCTTCATGGGAGCATTTTCAGCTACTGCTTGTGGGGGCCTTTTTGCTTATTTAAACACCAATAAACTGCAGAAAAATGAGGAAACTCTGTGTATTTACGTGTTCAATGTCCAGGAAAGTGCCTGCAAAGAGTTTGGCTTTCCAGGAACGGGAGATACCTCCTCATTTATTGCCCCTCCCAAGAGCCAAATCTCCCAGGGCTGCCAGATTTATTACAATATTTGTCTGGGCACAGACATTTAGACATCTACATGAAAGGTCTGGCCTTTTTCCATTTGCTTTTGGTCCTCAAGGAATGAAGATACACACCAGTGCCTCTGGCCAGGATCGTGTGCTGCCCCATGGATAAGCAGCCGTGCCTCAGCCTCCCTGCAGTGCAGGCTAAGCCAGCCTTTGAGAGGAAAAACAGGATTTTTTTTTTTTTGGAAAACACGTGAAATCATGGAGTATTCTGAGTTGGAAGGGACCTACAAGGCTTACTGTAGTCCAAATGAGCTCTGTTTCTTCGTGGCAGGGACAGAAAATGAGCCCAGGAATATTTTATTTCTGGGATAGATACAGACTCTAAGTCCAGTTGCTTTAGGGGTTGATAAGGTTCATGAAATGGTTTCATTTTGGAGGGATACATGTGGATTGGCTCTGAGGGGAGCCCAGAGGGCAGGGGGTGGGGTCCATCAGCAGCAAATGCCTTTGGGAATATTTTATAATGATGGGGTCAACCCCTTCTGCACTGTGTACACTAAACCTTGCACCACCCGTGATGGTTGCCATGGGATTCCCCGCTCCACAAAAATCCCTCTGAAACCTCTCTTTCCCCTCTTCTCCCCAGGAACAGCACCGTTCTGAACTCCAAAGTCATCTCTGTGACTGTGAAGCCATTGCCTCGCTCCCTCCTCACCCCTCTGGAAATCGAATTCTCCCACCTGTACAACGTAAGTGGTTCCTGGGAACCTGCCCCATCCCATGGCTGTGTTTGCTTCTGCAGGGAAGGAATGTGCTGGTGCAAGGAAGGAGATGGTTCTGATGGGCTCCTGGCATCTTTTTGCTGGTGCAGGACCCTTCAATCTTCTTCCCCCCTCAAAAAAAAAAAAAAAAAAAAGGTTAATTTCCAAAAAAAAAAAAGCAGCAGGAGGGTGACACTGCTGGCACAGGGAACACGGGCATGCTTGTCCCCAGTTCACACCATTTCATTGTGGGCATCATCACACGGGAATAATTGTGCACTCATTAAAATAACTTGATGTAACAATGGTCTTCCTTGAGGAGGGAAAGGCAGGGGGAAAGGCCGTTCCCATTAATTCTGGAATATTCCTGTTGTCCTCAATGCTTTCCAAGGCAGGCAAAAATCCCCTTCAGGTTCCTCTGCTCAACCGTAAGCAGATTTATGGGATGGGTATTTACATACCCCAAGGCCCATCCTTGTGGAGATTAGATGTCCTCCTGAGGCTCTCCAGCATGAATATTAAGATCTGTTGTGTCTCTGGACTGTCCTGGAGGGATTTTCCAAAGCTGTCTCAGACAGCTGGAGTCAGAGGCAAACTTCTTCCAGGGGGCTTTAAACACACCTGACCCCCTCCTGCAGGGCCGTGGTTTTGTCCCACAAAAGCAGAGGCTGTATTTTATCCACTTTCCAAAAGGGAACACCAAAAGGATCCTGTGTGAGAGGAGGGATATCCATAGGTTGAGTCAGGAGAGAGGCATAGTCAAATCCCTCCGCAGTGGTCATGATGCAGAACAAACCAAGGCACGTTTTACTCTGGCTTTTCAATCCCAGCGTGTCGAAAGCCATTCCAAGGATCTGAGATCCACGACAGCTCATCTGGTGTATCCCAGACAGCCCATCCTTAGAGCAGTGGAAGGGGTTTTACAGGCCCCACATTATCCATTCCAGTCCAGACTCCCCACAAACAGCGTGACACTGATTTGTTTCTATTTTCCCTTTCTTGTCTCCTGGCAGGGAACCACCAACCAGACCTGCATCCTGTGGGATGAAAATGATGGGTGAGTTCTGTGGGTTTCCCTTTACGCTCACAGGTCTGTTTGCTTTTTTGCGTGAAATCATAATTTTAGCAGTGATGTGTCAGTTCTTGCTCTCTCTATTCAGTATTTTCTTCACCCTGGTGGGGAGTGCTTCTTCCTTCACATGTGCACTGCTTCTCTCTGAGCTGTCTTACAGTGCTGTTTTGGATTTTTCCACATGAAGGATGCATGAACTGGGATCCTGGAACTGTGGAAGTTTTCAGATTGAGCTCAGCAAAGCCATTCTTGGCTCTCTGCAGTGCTCACCCCAAATCATGCATCATAAGGAGAGTAACAAAAAATAAGTTGCAAATATGGCCTGTGGAGGTGAAGTTCAGGTGATATGAACTTTATATTGTGCTGCTGTGATCTAGAAAAATGATTTTTGCCAGAATTCCAGCGATGACTGGTGCTGTTCAGGAGGGTTTGAGTGATGTGGTTGTGGCCAGCAGGGAAAAAAAGCAATCACAAATTACCACGAAGAGTTGGGACCATAAATCCCATATGGGGAGCAGTTGTCAAAGAATGTGCATCTTAGAAAGGAAAAAAAAAAAACCTCTCTGAAAGTGAGGTCTTAAATCCTGAGTGAACTTGACAAGGATACAAAGTGTTTGATTTAATGGTGGTTTTACTTCATTGACTTTTGCATCTCAGTTTGAGCACCTACCTGGCTCCTCTTCTGCTTGCAGTCAGTTCCTCTCCTTGAGATCTCAGACATTTGGCACATGCCCCTGCATTTATTATCATTATTTATTATTATTACCAGCAGCATCTGAAAAATGATTCCATTCTTGTCCTTTTATGCTCCATTAAGTAGCATATGCACACAGAGGCAGGCAACATATTTACACTCAGCTCAGTTCTTGTTGGTCTGGGATTAATTTGGCATCTCTGAGTGGATCCAAAGCAAAGCTGAAGATCCCAGAGGGTCTCCCTCCTTGGGGAATCACATCTGTGTTGTAGCCCAGGGCAGAACTCGTCCCTCTGGCTTCTAGTGAAAATTGCTCCAACATTAGAAGATAGTTGAGATGCAGCTGGATAATAATAAGAGGGGATTTTGTTATACTTTGTGTGTGCCCAAAGACTGTGTGGGTCAGCACAGAGGGTTGGATTGGTGGGCAGGCTCGGGAGCTGGCCTGCTCTGCTAGATCTGTTGTTTCTCCATGCTGGAATGGAATTAAAGCACTTGCACAGCAGCCCAGTTTTTGTCGAGTAAAGGCGGGAGCTGGAACCACTGCCCCTTTTGCTCTGCACTCCATCCCACTGCTTTTGGCTTTCCAAAAACAGAGAGGGTTGTGTCCAGGAGCATGGAGACGTTTCCCTGTCATGCTCAGACCTGGATTTCATTAGCTGCAGTCTGAGCATGAAAAGAGCAAAACCCAGTTTGGACATGGCTGAGGGACAGGGATGCCATTCAGGGTGGGTACAGGAATCTGTCAGAGCTGGAAGGACACAGAGGAAGGTTTGCCCTGTGCTGAGCATGGACAGAGAGGTTTGGATGGCGTTTCTGACCTGGAGGGAAAGCAGTGCCCAGTTCAGCATCACCAGCTCTGCCTCATCCTAGAGAATGGTTTGGGTTGGAAGGGATCCTAAAGATCGTCTCATTCCACCCCCCTCCACCCGGTCACTCCCTGCCCTGGGAGCTCTGGCTGCTCCACACTCTTCCTCCCAAGGCTCAGCAGCCTCTTGGGCTGCCTGTTGTCCTTCTGGGAGTGCAAGGTGCGGGAATTCCTTTCAGTCTTTCATCCGTGCGTCCTCATGGCACCAAAGAATGGGAGCTAAGAGCTGAGCAGGAAGTTTCTTGGCACCGATGCCACGGTTCAGTTTTCAAGGTTGGATTCCAACCCCCCGGCAGATTGGTTGTGCAAATGTCGCTGCTAAGCCTCCACTCTCCCTGGGTTTTGGGGTTTTGGGGGGGGGTGCGTGTACGCCTGCAAATGTTTGCAACCAACATTTACAATCTCGAGCAGCTGAAAAGCCTCAGATCCTGATGTCAGCAGATTTTTGCTCGGACATTGTTCCAGAACTTTGAGCTGATCCGGCGAGCTCTGGCGAGGGGAGCTGCCAAGCTGTTTGTGCAGTATTTTAAAAGCTGATTTGCACAACATTTTAAAGCTGATTTGCTACCGCTGCTGCCTTCTGGGAAAGTCTAATGAAAGGCAAATTATGCAAACCCTGTTCCCCAGTCCTGACTGCTCACCTCAAACTTGAACAGCTCTATGGAGCTGTCAAGGGGTTTGAAGCACAATTTTGGGTAATTGTTTCCTGCTTTGAGCAAGAACTTTTAGTCTGCCCTGTGGACTTGTTGCCTGGTATGTGGTAGAGGTCCTGACTGGTGACTCTGTGCCAGGAAACCCCGTGGGTTCAGCCACTCTTTTGTGGCTCCCCTCTTTGCTTCCACCTTCTCCTTCCTGCCACCCTCTCTCTGTGAACTGGAGGTTTTCCCACCAATCAGTCTCATGAGGAGGTTGTGCAAAGGGGTGAAACGAAGGATGTCCCATCCCTGCAGGTGTTTAGGGTCAGGTTAGGTGGGGCTTTGAGTAAGCTAGTCTAGAGGAAGTGTCCCTGTCCGTGGCAGAGGGGTTGGAATTAAACGTTCTTGAAGGTCCCTTCCAAGCTGAACCGTTCTGCGATTCTGTGAAATCCCCTTTCCCAGCTGTGACCAATTTAATGGATTTACAGCTTCATTCACCTGCCTGCTCTCCACCCTGCTGCATTCCCCGTGCAGCCCAAGCCAGCCTGTTGTGTTGCTTTCTGAGAAGGTGCTGAGAGCCCTCAGGTTTCCTCTTTTGCCACTCCCCATATTCTGCTCCAAGGATGGATGGCCAGGTGGAGCTTCCCCACACTCACAGTCACCCACCTGAGGCTGCAGATCTGGGTGACCCAAATTCCACCTGATTCCAGTGACCCAGCCTCTGTATTTAACCCCTTGCCTGCTGTTACTGAACAGATAGAGAATCTGGAAACCTGGAGCAATCCTCCCATGAGAGGCCTGTTCCTGTAGCCACCTGAGTTTCCAATCCCATCCAGAGCATGCCAAAACCCTTTAAATGCCACTTAAAATCCATGGGCTGTGAAGGGTTGGTCTGTAAAATTGCAGTTAGAGTCAGACAATTATCTGGTGACCATGTGCTTCCTCAAAGATGGAGCTGTCAAACAGAGCACTTGGAAATAAAAAAAAAGAGGAAGAACCCTTGAGTGTTCATTCATTTGCATTTAGATGGATATTTAAGCTTGTACTATTAACAATGGATTTTTGATTTATTAATCCCAGCCCCTTTGAGTGACTGAGAGATTTCTGGGTGGCACTTCTGCCTCTCTTTTCTCTTCCCCTTGCCCCCAACTCCTCATGTCATGAAATAACAGGGGAGAAGATCAGGGACTAATTTCTGTTGTGTTGGGTGCTGCGAGTGTGATTAATGAGCTTAGCACGGGCTGGGTAAATTGAAAGTTGAAATCAGAGAATGATTTGGGATTCTCTGGCTCTCCTCCAAGGGTATTCATCTGGAGTAATTATTGGCTGCTTAGCCCTGATGAAGTGAAAACCCAGGCAGGATCTGGTCTCCTGCTCCCTCTTTCTTCTGCTGGGACAGGAGAGGCGTTGATAAATACAGCCATGGATGTGTGATCCAGTTCTTGTGCACCACCAGAGTTTTATTTCTCACCTGCCTTGCCCCTGGGATTTCATTTGGCAGTGGGAACAGGGAGACAGAGCCAAGGTTTGTTATTGGTGGTGACAGCATCACTTCATGTCTCTTTACAACTCCCTGAAAGGACATTTTAATGAGGTTAGAGTCAGTCTCTTCTCCCAGGTAACAAGTGATAGGGCAAGAGGAAACGGCCTCAAGATGCACCAGTGCAGGTTTAGTTTGGATAGTAGGAAAAAATTTGTCACTGGGAAGGTGGTCAGGCTTTGGAACAGGCTTCCCAGGGAAGTGGTGGAGTCACCACCCCTGGGAGTGTCAAAAAAATGTGTGGATGTGGCACTTGGGGATAAGGTTTAGCTGGGTGAAGAGTTGGGCTCAATGATCTTTTCCAGCCCTAACAATTCCATGATTCTGTGGCTGCAGGGGAAGATGTGGGGCTATTTATTGTTGCAAAGCAGTCCCGCTGCCCCGTGGGGCTGCTGAGTCTGGGTTCAGGCCATCAAAGCCGTGTTTGGGTGTTCTTTGAGCATGGGATCAGGTGAATGAGGAGGAGTGGCGTGACATGGAAAGGGACAGTCACAAATCACAAGGTGTGGGATGTCTGACAAGGGCATGGAGTGATAGAACGTGGGGGAAAGCTTTAAAGTGAAATAAAGTAGGTTAAGACTGGGTATTAGGAAGAAATTATTTACTGTGAGGGTGGTATTGCAACCCTGGAGACTGGGATGACCAGAGAAGTTGTGGATGTTCCATCCCTGGAAATGCCCAAGGCCAGGTTGGACGGGGGTTGGAGCAATCTGGGATAGTGGGAGATGTCCCTGCCCATGGCAGGGGGCTGGAATGAGAAGATATTTAAAGTCCCTTCCATCCCAAATCATCCTGTGATGCTGTGAAGGGTCTGGAGAGGCCACATGGGATCAGGCTGCAACAGGTGAGCACTAATTGTCCCCTCCTTGGTGACAGCAGGGTCCAAGCCAGCTGAGGGCTTGTACTTCAGCCCCTGGTGCAGGAGAGAAAATCAGGCCATGCAGGTGTGAAACCCAACCCCAGACACACAAAGAGTGACATCCAGCAGGTCTGCATGGCCAGGGGGACCCTCATCCCACAGGGAATACCCGGCTCCATCAAGCAACTCCTCTGCTCCTCTGCCTCATTGTAATAACTAAGCATTCTAATAACCAGGCATTACAATAACTGATCTTAAGAGGCCTTTCCAAAACTTCCAAAATATTTGCATAAAAGCTTTTCTGCTCTTGGAAAAGAAAGCGCCTGGGGAATCTGTGGTTTTAATTCAAGGACACCCTCAGCTTCCCTTGGGAAAGATCTGTTCCAGTAATTAAAGCCTTTCACCTACCTGACTTAGGAAATGCAAACCTCAGTGTTTAGGAAGGAGACCTGTGCGAGCAAGGCTGGGCTTGGAGAACAAAACAAACACTGCCTCAGCTCTGGGCTGAGGTGAAATCGCTTGGAAACTTGTGTTATCCTAAAATACAGCTCCCAGAGGCTGAGGACAGTCCTGCTCATGGGGCTTTTTTTTTCAGACAGGAGCTGCTTGAGGGGTAGGGTGTGGGTTGGTCCTGGAGGTGGTCACACAGAGCCACAAACCACGTGGGAGAGTTTTGAAGTGTCAGAGCAAATTTTTTGGGGGTGTTTTTGTTTGTTT
Source organism: Tichodroma muraria (assembly GCA_013390105.1). Taxonomy (NCBI): domain Eukaryota; kingdom Metazoa; phylum Chordata; class Aves; order Passeriformes; family Sittidae; genus Tichodroma; species Tichodroma muraria. The sequence continues at coordinate 20,731 of WAAG01068034.1, forward strand.
GCTTTGTCTGGTACAACTCAGAGGAGCCCCTAAAATATCCTAGATGGAGGAATTGCTTGTATAATTTTTTTCATGGGGTAATTGTACTCCTTGGTGTTTATGGTCCAGATACCCCATGAATCTTGAAGTGCAGCTGCTTTGCCTGAAATTCCCGTTTTTTGGGTGGGATATCCAGTGTCTAATCTGCAGAATCCAAAGCTGTCTGAATTCCTGACTGCATGTCCTACAGGATAAAAGGAAAGTCCTTGCAAGGCAGCACGAGGAGCAGGATGCACTGTGAGTTCCATGGGCTTCACACCACTTGTTGAAAGTGAAAGGCATTAACTTTTCTTTCCTGTGCTTTTTGGGGCATTTTATGACTCCAGCCTTGCTGCTCTGATTCCCTTTGGAGGGCATGTACTGCTCCCTCTGTTCCTCTACTCCCCACCACCAGAAACGTGTCACGCAGGAGTTGTCTTATCTCTAACATCCCACAGAAATCATTTTGCTCATCCCATCAGTTAATCCATCTCCCGGTGCCTGTCTTTTGAAGAAAAGCTTTCTAAAGCCGAGAAACAGCTTCTCTTTTTTCCCTGTCTGTCACCCAGAGCATTAGTGACCCTGACAGAGCTGTAGATCAGGCAGTCACAGCCTGTCTGTGCTGACAGGGATAAATGATTCCCCCAGATACAGACACTTCACAGAATCACAGAATGGTTTGGGTTGAAAGGACCTCAGAGATTGGGTTCCACGCCCCTGCCATGGGCAGGGACACCTTCCACTAGCCTGGATTACGCCACATCTCATCCAACCTGGCCTTGGACACTTCCAGGGATCCAGGGGCAGCCACAGCTTCTCTGGGCAACCTGTGCCAGGGCCTCACCACACAGGGAATGATTTCTTCCTAATATCCAACCTGAATCCCCCCTTTTTCAGCTTGAAGCCATTCCCCCTTGTCCTGACATTCCATCCCTTGTCCAAAGTCCCTCTCCAGCTCTGTTGGAACCCCTTTAGGCACTGGAAGGGGCTCTAGGGTGTGCTTGACACTTTATTTTTTTCCACACTGAACACCCCCACCTCTCCCAGCCTGGCTCCAGAGGAGAAGAGCTGCATCCCGGATCATCTTTGTGGTCTCCTCTGGAATCTCTCCATCAGTTCCACATCCTTCTGATGCTGGAGGCCTTAGGGTTGGACACAGTCCAGGAAGGGTCTCACAGGAGCAGAGCAGAGGTCACCTCCCTTGACCCGATGGTCTGTTAAAACCCTAAAACCCTGCGAGAAATCAGCGCACTGCTCTCCCCTTTGGATCTATTAATGATCTATTACAGATTAATTTTATACAAATTATATAGAATGTATGTTTTTACTGCAACACCCCAGCTGTGGGGGAGCAACACTGCCCTTCATGTGATCCCATACAGGGTGTCTGTGCTGGTGTTTGCCAGTCCCCCTGTTCCAGCTCCGTTGCCCTTGATCAGTTTCATTTTCAGTTTAAACATCTTCAGCTGCAAATCCTGCCGTTCCCAGCTGCTCCTGTGGATGTGTTGAGGGGATGTCAGTGAGGGAAGAAAGCATCATGCTTTGCAAAGCCTGGCTACACAGAGGCATGCAGGGAGGTTAATCTGAATATTCCCATTAGTTCCCCTGTGTTAAACCCAGTTAGAAGTATCCCTTAATTCAGCCTGTCTGACTGCACTCGCAATGTGCAACCAGGCAGATGGAATTATGGTCCCAGGAGCCTTTTTCTAGCCCTGGATCAGAGCAGACAGAACAGGGTGATGCAGTGAAGCCCAGTCACACCTCCAGAGCCTGAGGATTTATCCCTGCTCAGCCTGGGCTCTGGGCCTGCTGGGAGCACAAGGACAGATTCCAGGGGCTGTTTTGCCAGACACCTCCCTTGTTGCAGCTCCTCCTGGAAGTTGTTTCCTGATGTTTAAGGAAAGAGGTGTCAAATTCTGTCAGCACAAAGCAGCAGAGCACAGGGCTGTGTCCATCCCTGTTTGGGACAGGAGTTAAACTCCTTTGGCCCTTGCCGAGCTGCTTCCCAGTGTCCAGAACTGTCCATGGAATTGGGAAAGTGGGTGCTGGATTGTTCTCCAGTGCTTTTCACAGCACAGGATGCAGGAGAAGCTGAGCAGGAGAACACAGGGCTTCTGCTGCCTGACAGCAGGGCAGGGTTTAATGGCTTTTGCCAGAAGGGAAAAGGGGAGAGAATTCAGAGGCTCTGAATCAAATGCTCCCTTGCTTCCCCAGCAAAGGGGTTGGGAATATGGGTGGAATGAATGAATAAATGAATTCTCTCTACAGACCTGGCAGAAGCCAGACACTGACACCTGGAGGATGCTCCCACCGGGAAGGGGCTTTGGGTTCAGTGGCATGATTCCCAGCCTCGGCTCAGTGCTGAGGGTGAGCGCTGGGGCCTCAGGAGGTTCGGGATGGTTTCTGTGTTCACACGTTTGTTCTGTGTATTCTGAACAAAAAAACAACCAAACAAGCACCAGGAGCAGCTGAGGGAGCTGGGGGGGCTCAGCCTGGAGAAAAGGAGGTTCAGGAGGGACCTTCTGGCTCTCCACAGCTCCCTGAGAGGAGGGTGCAGCCAGGTCAGGGTCAATCTCTTCTCACAGGTAACAAGGGACAGGACAGGAGGAAACAGCCTCAAGTCTCACCAGGGGAGGTTTAGATAGGATATTAGGGAAAATTACTTCATGGAAAGAGTAGTCAAGCCCTGGAACAGGCAGCCCAGGGTGGTGGTTGAGTCACCATCCCTGGAGGGATTTATAAGATCACAGATGTGGCTCTTGGGGTTGAGGTTTACTGGTGAACATGACAGTGCTGGGTCAGGAGCTGGGCTTGAGGATCTTTTCCAGCCAGCAATTCCATGATTCTGTGGTTCCATCCCTGTCTTGCCTGCATCCCTGCCAGCTCTCCTGGAGCCATCTTCGTGGACATGCCAGACTGCTGAAGGTGGCTTGTGGTGGGAATCCAGCTTGACTTCCCAGGTTGCATGAGGGGACTCCAGGCTGTAACAACGCAGCCCAGGCATCTGTGTGTGCTGGTGGAGAGCTTTGGGTCACAGCTCCAGGCTTTGAAGCGTGGGGAGAAGAGGCAGGTCGAGGAAATCTGCTGCCTGTTTTTGGTGTGCTCTAGCTCCAGCAACTCAGCAGGCAGCAGGGTGCAGCTTTGAACCAGCTTCAGGGCAGGCTCAGGTGCACGGAGGAGACACAAAGAGCTGTAGCAGCAGAACGCTCTGCACCCTCTGTGTGCAAAATTCGGAGTGGAGTCGCTTTGTCTCCATGTGCTTCTTTGCTGGATTGATTTAGTCTGTCTCTATGGGCACAAGAAGGTCAGTCTGGGTACAGAGCACCACTTTCCAAAGGTTCTGTCTCTAAACCTGCAGATCTTACCAGGTCTGTATCCTCTGGAATATTGGCTTTGCTGGAAGCTGAGGGCTCCAGAGCAGCCCAGTGCATGATGTGAGGAAGGTGTGTTATGACCACAAGTGCCTCAGGACCAGGTTGGACTAAGCCCAGAGCATCAGCACTAGGTAGAGGTGCCTTTGAGCAGGTGATGTTTCATGTATCTTTGTTAAGGACACAAGAGGAAGTTTCCCCATCAGGCTTCTTCGCTCAACTTCCTTGCAAGACTGAGGCAAATGCAGATGAACTTCTTAAAATGCCTCATTTTTTAATGAATCCTTGAACTGCAAGCCAGAAACCCAGCAGTATCCACCACAATCAAAATAAATTTTGTATTTCTAAAATTTCATCATAGAATCATAGAATGGTTTGAGTAGAGAGGGACCTTCAAGGTCATCCCATTCCAAACCTGTTCCATAGGCAGGGACACCTCCCATTGTCCCAGGGTGCTCCAAGTCACATCCAGCCTGGCCTTGGATGCTTCCAGAGATGAGGCAGCCACAGCTTCTCTGGGCAACCTGTGCCAGGGCCTCACCACCCTCACAGGGAAGAATTTCTTCCTAATATCTAATTTTATCTATTTTGTCCATTCCAGTCCCAGACACCTCGTGCTCACAATGGGATTCCATGGAAAGTGGTCAGGGTGCAGGTTCTTGAGTCAGTGCCATTGCTCAAAGGTGATGGACTGGCAGGATGGACAAGGTAGGACTGATAGAAGGGGTGGAAAAGGCTCCAAAACTGGCACACTGTTGTGAATAAGCATGGGGAAAGCTTGCCTCCGCTTTAAAGTGGAAAAAAGGACTTGCGTTCATTTTCACCTGACTGCTTGTGCCCGATGCTAGGAGATGAAATGTTCTGCTAAAACAGCAGCAAAAAGAGGCCACAGTGCCTGGGATGCAGCCCTTGTCTAATGATGAACTTTCTGTGTGTCTTGGCAAATCAGTGTAAGCTTCGTGCCTCAGTTTTCCCCGAGCCTGCTGTGCTAAATAACATCAGACAGCTCCTTGAAATGTCAGCAAATCTGGGAGCAAGGAGTCCTTTTAGTGAGCAAAAACAAGTATTCCTATTTATCGCTGGGAACTGGTTATCTAAAGGTGAGTTTGATGGTCAGTCTGGTCACCCAGAGGAGCTCCCATTGTGTTTTTTGTTTTGTGTGGGCAGCAGGGAGTGTCACCACGTGAATTTTGGTCTTCATGAGTTGGAATGAGCAGACTCAGGGCCATCACTGTGGAATTGCTCATGTGAGGGCACGAGACACCAACCTGTGCATCCCACCTGAGCTCTCCATGGGCCCTCGGCCCCATGGCAGAGAGGATTAGCAAGAACATGGAATATCCAGCCTGCTCTGACAGCCAACTCGATGTGGAGCTCGACAGATTCTCCCAGTGGCCCTCCTGGAAGGCAATGAGCAAAACTCCTGGAGAGGACAAATCCTCTGTGTCCTGACCATCAGATTTATTTGGATGCACTTTAACCTTCAGTCAGAAAAATAACTGATGCAGCGAGGTCAGAAAGCCCAATTTCACGGAATAGAACGATTTTCAGACTTGTCAAGGCTTTTTCCAGGGCTTTGCAAATCCTTTAATTCAATTACAGCGCTGACCAGTTGGAAGATGAGTGTTCATCTCCCAGAGCTCCCTTCTGCTTCAGGCCAGAGCTGCATCTCCAGGGGTTTTAATGGACATGTGGAATGTTGGTGGGATGTCAGGAGGGGGTTTGCTGCTTGTCTCTGAGGGAATAAATTCACTCTCTGCCAGAGCCTGGTGCATGGCAGGGTGAGGGTGGTGAGGCCCCAGCACAGGTTGCCCAGAGAACCTCTGGCTGCCCCTGGATCCCTGGAAGTGTCGAAGGCCAGTTTGGACAGGGCTTGGAGAAGCCTGGGATAGTGGAAGGTGTCCCTGCCTGTGGCAGGGGGTTGGAATGGGATGATCTTTCAGGTCTCTTCAAACCCAAACCACTCTGTGATTTTATGGTGATGGCCTGAAGCCTGACCCAGCAAGAACCTTGATCTTCCCAGGTTTGAGGAGAGCCTTTCTTGGTGCAGAGGATGGAAGTGCAGGCAGCAAAATGGGTGGGAAGCAAATCATTCCCCCTCTTTTCTGGGTGATGGATCCAATCCACCACCAGCCAGCCAAGGAGACAAAAATGGAAAGGGTCATAATTGCACTGATGAGTGATGGGCTGTCCCCAGAATGCGAGCTGTGTCATTTTCAGGTGGGGAAGGAGAAACCCAGGGAGTGATTTATCCTCTGTCACCCAGGAGGAGCAGAGCAGAGCCACAGCTCAGCTCTCCTGCCCTCTCTCACGGCTCTGCTGGTGCCTCTGAATAAAAGTGAACTGTGGCCTGTATTGGGAGAAAAGGAGCCCAGAGGAGCTGGGATCCAAGAGAATGCTATTCATTCCTAGCTGTGGCTGTTATTTATTTAATGGTGCGTGGAGCTCACATGTCAAATCTGAAGGAATGCCAGGTATCCTTCAAACCTCAGCAAGGCTCCTGACATCTTCAAGGGCACTGCACAGGATTATCCCAGGGATTACCAATATGCATGTGATTTTTTTCACCCATAATCCTAGGCCTAGGATTAGGCTATTCCTAGGCTAGGGTCTAGGCAAAGGGCTGTTGCAGGTTTTTTGGCTGTCAGCTAAGATATCTTTACCTGTAGTCTTCCATACAAGCCCAAATTGAAGCTGCAGTAATGTATCACTGCTGTTGGGAATTGTGTTCAGACAGATCTTTTCCCGTCCTGGTATCCCATGTATTGGTCAAAACAGTGCTGGAGAGTTTCCTGCCATTTAAAATATCTTCCAAGGGACTGTTTGGTTACTGGTAGTGATGAGGGAGGCAGAGCTCTGTGATGCAAATGCCTAAAATCCAGGCAGCTTCAAGAAAAAGGTCTCTCCAGAGCTGCTGCACGTGGAACACAAGGAGAGTGGAGGGAGCTCCCTGTGTCCAATATTACTGCAGGATCTGGCTCCTGGCTGGGAAAATCATCCTTCAACTACAAAGGTGCCCGGAGGGAAGAGATTTTTGATGCCTAAGGTGTAATTTAAACATGCCCAAGACATGGAGATCCAGTGTGAGTGCAGGGATAGGGAAAGCACACACGTGGCTGTAGCTGTGTTGCAAGGATTTCCAAGGATTTCTTCAGTCATTAACGTTGCACTGATGAGTCCCAGGAGTGAATCTGCTGCTCATCCCAAGAGGAACAACTCGGGGTGAAGGGGGAGATTGAAGATGTTTTGAATGAGACACCTGGAACAGGCCAGGGGAGGAACCTCAGAATTGCCATTGGAATGGAATGGAATGGAATGGAATGGAGTGGAGTGGAGTGGAGTGGAGTGGAGTGGAGTGGAGTGGAGTGGAGTGGAGTGGAGTGGAATGGAGTGGAATGGAATGGAATGGAATGGAATGGAATAGAATAGAATAGAATAGAATAGAATAGAATAGAATAGAATAGAATAGAATAGAATTGAATAGAATAGAACAGAATAGAATATTCAGTTAAAAAGTACTTAAAACAATCTTAATTGTTTAATTAACTCCAACTGCCCGACCGGTTCAGGGCTATATAAAAGTTATTAAGAGGGTTTTCCAAATCCCTCTCAAACACTGACAGGCTTGAGACATTGAGCACCTCTCCAGGAAGCCTGTTCCAGTGTTTGACAACCCTCTGTGTAAAGAAATGCTTCCTAAAATTCAGTTTGAAGTGATGGTGAGGTGCGTTCCACCACGGTGTTCCCAGGAATATCCTGTTTGTGGGACAAAAATGTTTTTGATTTTGTTTGCAGGTAGCTATAAAAAGAACTCCCCCTCTCCACCCCCGCTTCTGGAGGGTTGCTGTGTTTGTCTCCACTCAGGCATCAGCACCTCACAAGTGTTGTTAGAAAGGATAGCACGGCACCGGGCGTCTCCCGGCTTCCCAGCTCATTCCTACCCAACTCGCTCAGTTTACAAGTGCAAAAGATGCTTTTGCTAATTGCCAGCTCTGCCAGCTCCTCCAGGGGATCTGGGAGGCAGCTGAGGTTGTCCTGCCTGTTCTCTCTCCAGCAGCAGCAAAGAGCTGCTGCTGCAGTGTGTGAACCAGGACTTACACGGCTCCTATTGCTGTCATGCCCGAGCGTTTCACAGCTTTCAATGAGCTGTTATTGCAACTGGAGCTGAACAAAAAAAAAAAAAAAAACAAAAAAACAACTCTCCTTTTCTAGGTCACTTGCAGCTCTGAATTTTCTTTTACATTTGCCTTCACCCAGATTAGTGTTTTTGGAGGGTTTAGGAGGGAGCAGTGTTGGCCCAGTGACGAGTGTCACTTTGCTTTGGAGGCTTGCAGGGGTGAGACGGCTTCAGAACGCAGCAGAACTGACAGGAACTCTCAGAACATTTTCTGCTGCTCTGGAGCAGGAGCGACATGGGGGCCCGCTCTCAGGTCCCCTGAACAAGGAGCATTTATTTTTGTCCTCCTGGCCTCCCTCCCTCCCCAGAAAAGCTTTCAGAAGAGGTGGCCTGGGAGCCCCAGCTTGTGAGCGGTGCTCCTTCACTCTGACACCGCCTGTCATCTCAGGAAAGAGAGGAAGATCAAACAGGAGGATGGAGTGGGAGCTGTCACATCCACTGTACTTTTCCTGCTCAATTCTGTTGCCCTTGGGCAGGTGAAGGCTGGGACCAGCAGCTTCATCCCTTTGGTCCTAACCCACCTGTCTGCTCGCTGCTCAGGCTGTGTGGATGACCTTGATTCACGAGCCAGCAGTGTTGGCAGGGACATTTTGGAGGGGCTGGGGAGAAAACAGCCAGATTTACACCTTAGCACCATGGTTTCCAAACTTCTTTCCTTTTAGGACTCTTGAGTGTCAAGCTAAATGTTCTGGTCTAGTTTCTCCACACACTCAGACCCCCTTTGATTTCCAGGCTCTCTGTCTCTCTCCCCAACTTGTTCTGCTTCCTTAGTGGCTCTGGAAAGTTTTTTTTCACTGCAAAATCTTCACTGTTTATTCTTTTATTCCTTATTCTGGTGCTTATCTGCTTCTCTCCTCTGGACATTCCCCTCTACCCACCTTCCTGGCTGGGGTGGAAGGAGCTGCAACAGCAGGAATCTCCCTTTTCCCACCCTCTGCAATCTGATCTCCTCCTTTGGAGATTCCTGGCTCCAGGTGCCAGCTTGGCTTTAGGAGGAAGCACCCTGGCAATGAGCAGAGGATATGCCAATAATAATTCCAAGAGGATAAAAGCTTCCTGCTGGGATTCTGCATTTCATCTGTGATGGTGATGCTGCCTGGCTTTATCCCCATGCTCCTGCCTCCCCTGGGCCCTGGCAAAGAGAGTGCCAGGAGGGTTGAGTGCATTCAGTTCTTATTGGCTTAATCCATGAGATAGCAGTGAGGCTCAGGGGGACTTCTGAATTTCCCAGCTTGGGAGCTATAGACCCAATCCTGATCCCTGCCATCACAAGCCTTTGAGCGGCAGGAGCTGCTTCTCCCTCTGGAAGGATGTTCCAGTGTGGAAGCAGAGCCCAGGGAATTTGTTCAGGTCTGTTCAGGTGCAGAGGAAGGGCTGGAATGATCATCCTGCCAAGGGAGGGGGCAGAGATAGATGTGTTTGGCACTGGTTTATGTGCATTTTATTGCTGGGCAGGTTGTGGGAGGGTGGATGGGCAGGAAATAAAGGACATTTCACCCCTAGGACTGTGCCTGCTGCTGCACCATCAGCAATTCCTGCAAGAAAAGGCCACTCCCAGTGCTGCAAACCCCAGACAGGACAGCGGAGACATTTTTCAGTAAAAATTGCTTTAGCCAGCACCATCATCATTGGTGCTGCCTTATAATTGGCAAGTATTTAATTAGCTGAGGGATATTCCACATCTTCTCACTAAGTGGGAAGTCAGAAACTCCCTTTGGGATGAATGCTCTCCCAAACCTGTCACTGCACCTCAGCTGAACGTCAGCACATAGAGCACAGCAGACATTTGAGTGTGAGTTTGCACAGATGCTGCAACATCTGCCCAGTTTGGGAAAGGTGGGTGGCTGAAGGTAGGGGTGTCACTGAAAGTGGGAGTGGAGAATGGAGTGGAGAATGGAGTGGAGTGGAGTGGAGTGGAGTGGAGTGGAGTGGAGTGGAGTGGAGTGGAATGGAATGGAATGGAATGGAATGGAATGGAATGGAATGGAATGGAATGGAATGGAATGGAATGGAATGGAATGGAATGGAATGGAATGGAACAGAACAGAAGCCAAGTCCACTGCCTAGGATTTTTGGGGAACCCTCTGTTCCTTATGATTCCAGATGAACAGAGATACAGCAGGATGGGGAGGAGAGAGGGGAAAACCTAATGAAGAAATATTGCTGGGGGTAGAGAGATTTCCACCAGTTTGTATCTCTGCAAGCTGTTTTCATTAGCAGAAAGTGGCTTTAAAAGGTTTTGATAGCAATCCCTCTTTGCATGAGCTCCAGAGGGGCCAGCAGAGCATTTGGGTACCAGCGTGGCTTTGGTTAAACACATTTGCAGTAGCAAAGCTGGGAAATTACTTCCCCTCCTCCCCCGTGACCTGCTTTCCTGAGAAAAGCACGAGCAGCTCCGTGTCGCTCTGCTCAGCACCTGCTCCTTATTCCTGCTCCTTGCAAAACTGCTGGGGTGCTGTGTCTCCACGCAGACATCCATGGCAGAAAAGCAGGAGTTAGAGCAGACCCGACCACTGTCATGCAGTCCACTTAAAACCACTGGGATTGCATGGCAGGGGAAATCTTCCTGCAGGAAAACCTCTGCCAGCTTTTGCAGGTCTGGAGCTTGATTTGTGTTTGCAGCTCCTGCTCATGCAGGCTGGAGAAGGGAAGTTTGCTCTGCTGCTTTCTAGCCTCACTACAATCCTCTGCTTTGCTGCCAGTGGCTCCCTGCATCCCTGAATCCCTGCATCCCTTCATCCTCATAGCTGCCAAACTGTGACAAGGTACCGTTCCCAGCAGCCTGAATCCAGCTGCCTCCCTGCCGCTCTGTTCCCACTCCTCCCGAGGGACCTCACCCTCTTCCCTCTGATCCATCCGGGCCCTGCCCACCGGGGAGATGTTTACATCGACCCCCTTGATGAGAAAACATCAGATCAGCCCCCAGGAGGGCTGGGAATGGCTTGTTCAAGGAGAGGGGGCAGCGCGATCTTAAACATAAGCATTTATTTATTAGCGTTTATTTAGCCACGACTGCGCCAGCCCCCTCACTGCATTAGCATCATCTCAGTTTCCCATAGGTTTCTTCCCCTTGTGCAAATGCAAGTCCAAAGCAAAACCTCTGGATTCCTTCCTACACCCATGTAAGTAAGGGCAGGAGTCACACTGGTCCCATCAGAGTGGGGGTTTGCCACTTGCTTTGCGTTTTATTTGCCCCGTCCCTCCCAAAACTTGTAATGAAGCAGCATTTCATGTGACAGGACATTTATGGCTGCTCCAGGCACAGCATAGCAACGAGGAGGTGGTGCAGCATCCCTGATCCAGGATCCAAATGACCTTCAGGAGCAGGCAGATGTTGCTTTCCGAAATTCAAGCTGGGAACGAGGGAGGCATTCCATGCGTTCAAGGAGCTGCCAGCTCAGCTTCACTTGGCTGCTCCGCTCCCATGAAATGCTCATTTCGTGGAGTGCAGAGGAAAAGGAGGCCAAAGGGAAAGGAAGGAGGAAAGGAAAGCAGTGGCAGGGAAAAAAGTGCAGCGAGCCGAGCTCACACTGAGTAAACCTTCTCATCTCCAGAGCAGCATCCCCGTGTAGGTGTGCGGGTGTGTACCTGTGTTGTCCTACTCTTACCTGGCTCAGAGCCCTCTGATGTCCGGCTGGAGGCTTGAAGTGCACGTTGAGTTTGATTTTGGTGTTTCCCTGAGGTTCTGCTCGTGGGAATCCTGCCAGGAACAGCAAGGCTCAAGGCTGTGTTTGTCCCAGAAAAAGGGTTGTACCATAAGGGACAGGTTCACACAGCCAGGTTGTTGCTGCCCCATTCCTGGAAGTGTCCAAGGTCAGGTTGGATGCAGCTTTGAGCAACCTGGTCTAATTTGGTCATTGCTCATTACAATGAGCTTTGAATGACCCTTCCAACTCAAACCATTCCATGCTTCTTTTGGGGTTGCTCCTAAGTCCGTATCACCCAGGAAATTCTCATCAGAATGTTTGAAAAAAACACCTCAGGGGTTTAAAAAACTGAACCTCATGACCCCATCCAGTTCCTCCACCCCCCTCACTCTCCCAGGAGCAGGGTCTTAGATGCTCCAGTGGAAAATGTGAGTTGCTGGTGCTAAAAGGAGGTGGCAATGCATGAGAGACATTTCTCCCGGCGATCCCAGAATGGGAACGTGCAGCAGTGTGAAAACCTGATGTGCTGTGATGGGACGAGGATCCTCTGCTCCCAGGGCTGGAGCCGAGGGGTGAACCTGCTTCACCTGCTCCACTTTGATGTGGACGTTGGCTGAGCTGTCTCTTCCTTTGGGCTGTGAAGGAGCAGGTGTGAAAGGTGCGCTCCCACGTCGAGCTCACCCACCGTTCCTTTGGAGCTGGCTGGCAGGAGATAAATTAGGAAATGCTCGGAGAGCAGACAGCCCCAAAGGGCTCAGCAGCTCCCCTGGATTCAGAGTGATTTGGAAATACCCCCAGAATTTATCTGTACAGTGCCAAACCTTCCTCTAACAACTGCTTGCATCCCCTCTCCTTTACTTCAGTGCAGGGCTTTCAATTTTTTAGGGTGATTGCCTTTCCTTTGCTTTTAATTCCCCTTCTCAGCTGGAAACACCAGAGTGTGAAGCCATCCAGAGTTCTTAGGTCCAGATATCTCTGTTACTGTGATCCAGCTGCATCTGTGAAAACTTTATTCTTAGGAGATCTGTGTGGGTTTTGTGAAATGCATTGAAGCAATTTGTACCTTTAAAGGGCCACATTTCCATCTTGGTTACGGTTAATCTTTAATCCAGTATCTTCATCTTTGCCTGCAGCACCTTAATTTGGCTTCTTGATTTAATTTCTTTTACCGTCTGCTACCTCCTCCCATTCCCAGCCCTCTGTCATCCGCCTGATTTATTTTTCTTTGTCTCTTTATCCTCTAGCCCTGCGCTCAGCCATTAAAATGTTCTGATTTAGGTTTCTGAGAAGCAGCATCCCCTGGAGCCGGGGTTTTGGTAGCAGGAGAGCCATCCTTCTTCCCAACCTGGCCCTGGGGCCTCCTGTACTCTCGGAGACAGGGCTGGGATGTTGGCAGCACTGTTTGTTTGCTCTTTTGGGAAGTGCTGTTTAGAGGTAGACAGGAGGCAATCTGCCTGTGTCTCCATCCCTGGCTTTGCCATGGGAAGCTGGGAAGAGCATCAAGATGGATATTTCATAGAGGGGGAGGCTGAAAAACAGAGGGCACAAGGGACATGAGATCTGGACCAGAGCTGGGATTTGCAGGCTCTCTGTCCAGAGCTAGCAACAAACTTCCACGTCCCTCTCTCCTTTCAGTCCCGTGCGCCAGAGATTTTGGGTTCAAAATCCCAAAGTGGACAATCCCACTGCCCATTGCTGGGGTTTGGTGTAAGCAACCCCCACGGGGTGATGGTTGTGATCCTCTCAATCTTCTGCTCCCCTGAGCTCTGGCTGAGGGCTGGTTTGGGGGCTCTGAGGGTTTTTAGGCTCTGTTGGGGTCATCCCCGGGGTTGGAAGTGCTGAGCAGTGAACGGGACATGTGAGAACAGAGGATGTGAGGGAAACATCTCCTCCCAGGTGTTTGCATTGCTCTCCCAGCCTTTAATCCAAGTGCTTTTGTACATCCTTGAGCAGCCAAAGGGAGCATTTCCAGCTTGTTCACTGCTGGCTGCAGTGTCCTACATTTCTATTGGCACTTGCTATGCTCAGCAAAAGCATTCCCTACCTTGTTTTCCCATTCTTCCCATCTTTCCCATGAGGCTTGAGTGTGGGACCACGATGTCCAGGTGCAGGAGATGGTGGATCCTGCTAAAGCACTCGGTTCCTTGGAGGATTTCCCCTGGAATGTTTTTGGTACATGTGACAAAGCTGCTGCTCATCTTTTGGGTGCATTGATTGTTGTTTTCTGTGAAAACAGGAAAATTTCCCAGTTTCTCAGGAGTGATTATAGGATGACTGGCTGTTATTCAGGGCAGAGAAAGAGGATTGCCTGGACCAGCTACAGGTTAATTCCTGATGTGGAGCCGCATCCTTTTCTAAACAGAAAAGCTGAGTCCCATCTTTTGGGCCGTGATCCAGTTTGATCCTTCCTAGCTGGAGAGGGAATAACTGCAAAACCAGCCCCAAGTCTCTGGCATCTCGTGGTAATTGGGAAATTATAGCAGGAAAGCCGACACGGAAGCTGAGGGAGCGAGCGGAACGTCTTTGTGTCCAGCTGGAGCACGCACACCACACGTTTGCTCAAACAGGCAGTTTCAGGAGCGTCCTGCAGGGTGGTACAACAAGGGGACAACAGCCCAGCCCTGGCTCCGGTTCTTGCCATGCAGGACCTGCCAGAACATTTCCATGCAAGCTCAAGGACACCCGCGGAGCTGCCCCTGGAGAGAAGCATCCTGCAAGGCACGGATAAGCAGCCGTGAATGTCGCGTAGGGGTGGGAGGGAGGCTGATCCATCACTCACTGCTCTCACCTTGTCCTCTGCTGGAAAGCAGCCCTGTGTGATAATGAGAGCAGCCATCCTCCTGCTCGTCTTTCCATCCCCCTTTTGTCCCACTGATACACTGCCCTCCACGTGGAAAAGTCGGCTTCAGAAAGTCCCAAATTTTGCTCACAATAGTTTCACAGTAGCTTCTGTTTTCGCCTTTTTCCCAAAGTGATCTTGATACCCAATGAGTTTAGGCAAGACAGGGAATTGGTTGAATCACCAACCCTGGAGGGATTTAAAATATGTGTAGATGTGGCACTTTGGGATACAGTTTAGAGGTAGGTTTTGCAGTTCTGTGTTATCAGCAGGACTTAAACATCTTTTCCGACCTAAACTATTTGATAATTCTATCATTTTTATCGTTCTGATACTCTGGTGTAGCAGAAAAGATCCAATGGGGCAGCTTTGCCCCGAAATATATCTTATTTATAAAATTTACTTAGAATATTACACAATTTTTATTTTATTTATCAATCTTATTTGCAGTCTTACTCATAACTCCTAATCTAGGAGTTATGGCCTGGATTTCTTACACAGAAGGGATCTCAGAAATGCTGTAAAGGCTCTGGATAACAATAAGAAATTTAAGAGCAGAGGATAAAGACTTGGATGAATAAATTGTTGATCTGTTGTGGAAATAGACTGAAAGGAGCTCGTAGTGAGGTGGGTGTCAGATATTTCTCCCAGGTAACAAATGACAGGATGAGAGGAAACAGCCTCAAGTTGCACAACAGCAGAGATTTAGGTTGGATATTTGGAAAAATTTCTTCATGGAAAGGGTGGTCAAGCACTGGAAAAAGCGGCCCAGGGAAGAGATGGAGACACCATCCCTGGGAGAGGTCAAAAAATGTGTGTATGTGGCACTTGAGGATGTGGTTTAGTAGTGAACGTGGTGCTGGTTAATGGTTGGATTTGGTGATTTTAAGGCTCTTTTCCTGCCTTAACAATTCCATGATTTGATGATTCCATGGAAGCAGTCCAGAGGTCATCTTCTGCAGCCACCGCCATGAGCTGACCTGATGATAGCATAGTTTGCAGTGTGGATAAATACGAGAATTATTTTCCTTTTTTCTTCTTAAAGCCATGAAGCCAAGGGATTATAGGGAGCTGTCAGCTTTTCTCTTTCTGTTTCACAGGGTTCTGTAGAGGAGCTGGAAAATGTCATCCTTTTAAAGAAAAAAAAAAAAATCCACAAGACAAAAAGACTTCAAATGTCTTACAGAAAAAAAAGAGAAAAAAAAAACAACAAAAGATCCCCCAAAATCAAAACAAACTACAAAAAACCCCCTCATGATACTTCAAGTTCTGATCTTAATTAGATGCTGTGGGAGCCACCAGATTTGTGATTATTAAACAACCACTAGAACTGGGGTAGTTCAATGTCACAATGGTTTGGGCTGGAAGGGTTCTTAAAGATCACCCAGTTCCAAGCCCTTGCCCTGGGACACCTTCCACTACCCCAGCTTGCTCCAAGCCCCATCCAGCCTGGCCTTGGACACTTCCAGAGGTGGGTTCAGGAAGGAATATTCCCCTGAGTTTTATGATCAGGGGCTTTTGAACTGGTTTGGAACACTGTGACACCTCACAGGGATTTCCACGTTCGTTTCTGATTTAGAGACCAAGGACGCAAGGCCGAGTGCCTTCGGTTTCTCCATTTCTCCTCTGCCTAGTCCATGGCGTCACATTTTCTGTGTGAAAATTCTGACACGTTCAGGATTGCTCAGTGAAGTATTGGGTGGGACAGAGGAATCCTTCCGGGGGCTCATCCCAGTGAAATAGCTGTCCTTCTACTGCCTTTGGGAAAGAACTTCGGCAGGGCAACACGAGGAGATTGGCGGTGGGCCCAGTGGCAAATTTCTCCCCCGTCCCACCCTTCCTTGTGCACTGAACCATAAAACCACAGAATGGGTTGGGAGGGAGCTTAAATATGACCCAGTTCCACCCCCCTGCCATAGGGAGGGACACCTTCCCAAGCTGCTCCAATCCCCATCCAACACAACCTTGATTGAAGCAGCTCCTCGGAGACCCAGCCATGGTACAAGTTTCTCCTTCAAGAGATGATTCCTGCATTTCAGGCTGTCTTCTGGAGCAGTGGAGCGGGGTTGTGAAGAGGGAAAGTGCTCATTAATTCTCCACCACAGGCTCTGGGTTTGAAAGGCAGAATCCAATCCCGGGAGGCCGATGGTGGTGGGAAGTGCTGAGCTCCCTCTCCGGTGGGATGGCCTGGCCTTGTGATGAGAATCATTAGATTCTCAGCGTCAGCTGCACTTCTGGTGCCTGAAAAGATTATCTCCAGATAATCTTCGGGGTATTTAGCCAGCCATATGCTTTATTTCAATTGTAATATCTATTTCTTTGTGTGTTTGAACATTGTTTATGTTAATTAAGGCTTCAGACTGGAGGCTGCATATGGGCTGTTTCTTCTTTTTCTTTTTTTTTCTTTTTTTCTATGCCTAATTTGCAGATAGAAAGTAACCTTGTCCCCTGAAAATGCTGCAATTGAGTTTGCTGTGCTCATGAATTCACAGCTGGGCAAAGGGCTTGCTTGTCACCTCCTTATATCTTTTCCTGTCCCTCTTTCCCACACACATAAAAAGGAAATCCCAAATATTCCTAATTTCCCACAGGTCAAAAGTATTTTCTTAAATCACTGTTATCTTAATTCTGCTTCTGTCAGTTCTGAAGGAAATCACCCCCAACCACCTTGAATTACAGGTCTTTAAAAAATAAAATCTAATTAGTATTTCTGCTCTGGTTTAATTTTCCTTGCACCAAGCAAATGGATCAAGAGTATGTTTCTTCTTCCTTTTCCATTTTCATTGTTGGTTTGTTTGTGTTTTTTTTTTTCCTAAAGAGCTAATTTAATCAAAGCTGCTCTGATTATTGATCCTTTCAGACTGAGAGAATATTGTTATACTGTTCTGTTCAGTACCAGGCCTGTGCTCCTGGGGTAGAGGTAAGAAAAAAGCCATCAGTGCCAAGCAAAACTTGTAAGAAAACTGAGTAATCTGAGTAGTTTAGCAGGAAGTTTCATAGTGTTTTGGTTTTTATTATTATTATTTCTGTAAAGAAACCAGGAAACTCAGCTAAGGGATGTGTGGATGTATTTATTGATTGTTTATTCCAAATATCAGAGCTCTGTTAGTGCCCTCTTACAGGTCTGTATCCATTCTCCTCTCCTTTGTGTGCCTCAGTTTCCTTCTCATAGAATAGGTTGGGTTGGAAGGGACCTCCAAAATCATCTCAATTCCATGGGCAGGGACACCTTCCACTATCCCAGGGCTCTCCAAGCCCCATCCAACCTGGCCTTGGACAATTCCAGGGATGAGGCATCCACAGCTTCCCTGGGCAACCTGTGCCAGGGCCTCACCACCCTCACAGGCAAGAATTTCTTCCTTCTGTTCAGTCTGAATCTGTCCTGCTTCAGTTTTAAATCATTCCCTTTGCTCTGTCATTCCATTCCCTCATCCAAACTCCCTCTCCAGCTCCCCTGAAGCCCCCGGAAGGGTCTCTGAGCTCTCCCTGGAGCATTCTTTTCTCCAGGCTGGACATTCCCAGCTCTCCCAGCCTGGCTCCAGAGCAGATGGGCTCCCACCCCTGGAGCATCTCCATGGCCTGATCTGGACTTATTCCAACAGGTCCACGCCTTCCCTGCACTGAGGATCCCAGGAGTGAGCTCAGCACTGAAGGCACACATACAGCTGGCTCCGTGGATGATTCCCAAGCGCCACTGACCTGTTGTTCTTCCTCCCAGCCTTTGCACCGTTCACCTCACGTGCATCTCACCCGTGTGCCCTCCCTGCCCTTGTGTGGTTGGGCTGCACCCCTCAGCATTCCATGTGTCTTTAACTCTGCTCACCTGTCCTACACAGCTGTGGCCTATTGGGGACGAGGCTCGGCCGCAGCCCCATTCCCAATCTCCTCAGACTGTGTGCCTACAATTCCCCCCTCTTTTTCTTTTTAAATAAATGCCATATTTACCATCCTTCTACGCGGTGCTCCGGGCTGGGTCTCACCAGAGTAGAGGGGGAGAATGCTCTCCCTTGACCAGCCCACACCACGGGGATCCAGCCCAGGAGCCCAGGACACATTTGGCTTTCTTGGCTTTGAGCTAAATGAGGTTAATGACTCTTGATTTCCTTAAATGAATGCATGGAAATTGCTGGGCCATCCTTTATTTCTTTGGAACTTCAGATTTCATTTTGAGCTACATGAATTTACCAAACTTGTGCTACATTTCAAATTCAGGGGCTCAGAAGTGCAGGATTTTTCCAGGAGGTTTGGTTTTGCTCCAATAAGCCTACACCACCTTGCTGTACGTGTGAGATGTCTCTCAGGATTTTCAGCAGCATAACTGAGAGCTCAGCCTGTCTTTGAACCAGTGGATTGATCACAGAAAGGGAAAATTATCTCTTGGATAACAGAATGACCCCTGTGAAAGAGTTTTGCTGGTTTTATTCAGTTCTTAGGAAGGTCTCAACTAAGCAAAGTGCTTTGCTTAGTTACCACTGCTTTGGTACTGAGGGTGTCTAAAACATTCCAAGCAGCTGCAGTGTTAAAGATTGATTTAAACCCATATTTAGCTTAGTGTTTAATGAATTTCAGCATTTACCTCTCTGGCATTAGATCCTTTGTAACTGCTTTAGCAGCCAATCAAAGATTTATTTTATTTTATTTTTAATCAGCCTGGTTTTTTTCAAAAGCTGCAAACCTTTTCATGTCCCTTTCTCTTAGGAACCATCCACTTTTTAATTCAGCCCCGAGGTCCTGCACAAACAGTGACTCTGACGCACTCTTTGCAGAAATGTGATTGCAGGGTGGGTTTTTTTTTTTTGTGTCCTGGGCTATTGCGCAGAGCCAAAGTGTCTGAAAGGCGCTTTGGGGCAGCCTTTGGCTGGAAATGAAAATTGCTTTTGGGAATCCCACAAAAAGGATTAACTTTGACTTCATCTCTGGTTTGTTCTCCAAATTAATAATCAATCTGCCAGCTGGAGCAGTGCCAAGCACTTGCCTGGTTGGAGAAGGGGGAATGGCCCGTGTGAAACAAGAGCAGTCAGAGAACCACAGAGTCCTTTGGGTTGGAAAAAACGTCTGGAGATTCCTTGTATTTCTCAGCTCAAATATCTACCCCAATTTTAAAAACCCTCTCTGCTCCGTGGCTCTTCCCACAACAAAAGCTCTCCAAAGTTTGTGCAAATTCCTGTTCAGAGCAGCATTTCTGTTGCAGAAAGTCCTTAAGCGTGTGCTTAGCTCCTGTTTAAATCTACAAGACAATTCTTAATTGCTTTTCCCCATCAAGTGCTCAAATAATGTTCAGAGTCGTGTTGTAACATAGGGTGAGACATTTTCCTGTGCAGCATCACTGGAATTACACCGGAGATAAATCTGACCACGGACGTTAGAGACAGAACCAACCTGTCAGGTTCCCTGCTCACCCTCCCAATACAACCTTTTTTACGCCAGTCTGGTTTGGGGATTTCTACAATTCCTTTTTGACTGGGTTGTAATCACTCTGACTGCACTCTCCTCTAATATTCTGCCCACGTTTTCCCTTCAGTAGTGTTTCCTCTTTCTTGCATCCACTCTGGAGACCGCCTGGAAGTAATTCCGCTCCCTTATTAGCGTACCTGGATTCAATATTTGTGAAGAACTCAAATCCTGCTCTTTTTCTTTGCCTCTGAGCTTTGAGCCTGGATTTCCCAGCACAAACCCAGTGTATTTTTTGGCAGAATCAAAGGCTTTCCTCCTTGCTTTACAAATGAAACCTGAACCCACAGGCAGGCACACAGGAACACACAAATGTTCCTCCCCTTATGGAACTGTTCATTAATAGCCCATTGTCTTCCAGAGCTTTTTGTCAGGCCCACGGTAAATGAATTCATAAATTGCATTCAAATGTGAAATGTGTTATTTTTCAAACTATCTGCTTTGTAATTTGAACTCCTGCCAGTGAAATAATCTTTATATAGCAAAATCCAGTGATTGAATTTTGAAATTTGGGTTTAGGATTTCAAGTCTGCGCTGAACTATGAGGCTTTTGGTAATACTTGATGTTTGAACCAAACACTATCTGGGCAGGTATCTGCAGCCAGCAAGACCAAACTCCCTCAGATGTGTTTCCCTGGACCCTGGAGAAATCCCATTAGCCCTCTCTTAGGGGTACCGAGTGTGGGATCTGCAGCAGGTGATGCTGGACAGGCTCAAACAGTCACAAACCATGAATGGGACAACCCAAAATCGCAAGGAATTATTGTGAGACCTCACCTGGAACAACAAATCCAACTCTGGGACCTCCAACATCAGAAGGACCTGGAGCTGCTGGATGAGTCCAGAGGAGGCCATGGAAATGCTCCAAAAGGGCTGGAGCCCCTCTGCTCTGGAGCCAGGCTGGGAGAGCTGGGGGTGGTCATCTGGGGAAGGCTCCAGGGAGACCTCAGAGCCCCTTCCAGTGCCTGAAGGGGCTCCAGGAGAGCTGGAGAGGGATTTGGGACAAGGGGATGGAGGGACAGGACAAGGGGGAATGATTTAAAACTGAAAGAGGGGAAATTCAGCCCAGATGCAAGGAAGAAATTCACCCCTGTGAGGGTGGTAAGACCTTGGTACAGGTTGCCCAGAGAAGCTGCCCCATCCCTGGAATTACCCAAGGCCAGGTTGGGTGGGGTTTGGAGCACCCTGAGACAGTGGAAGGTGTCCCTGCCCATGGCAGGGGGTTGGAACGAGGTGATCCTTAAGATCCCTTGGAACCCAAACCATTCCAGGATTCCACATCCACACGAGGAATCAGTGAGGAGAGGCTCTTCTGCCACATCCTCCTAACTCCAAATAGATTTTCCCAACCCATCTCCAGGCTCCATCCCCGAAGGGTGCAGAGGTGTTTGTATCCAAAGGGTTGCAGGGCCATGAGAAGAGGTAATTAGGGAGATTTGCAACGAGGAAGGAAAGGATGAAAGAAAAGTTATTCCTCTGAGGAGATTAAAACCAAAGGAATGGACATGCTCTTTGGAGCATTAGAGTGGTTTAATGACTAGTAATGACTAATTAATTAATAATCACTGCTAGTAATGAGGGCCAGATTTTCATTTTCCATTAAATGGTGTAGCTGGACTTATTCTGAGGTGATTTACACCAGGTTCCTGACTCAGCACATCCACATCACCCATCCTTTATGTGATTTATAGCAGCTTTTAAAGCAAGAAATGGATGGCTTTGATCCAGTTGCTTTCTTTGAGTCCAACAGGATAAATAAGGAGGCACCAGACCAGGTCTTTGAAGAGCAAAAGGTGGTTATTTTAATTTTAAATTTTTTTCTTGCCTCAATATTGCTGTGCACTTTCTTTGCATCTAGAAATGGATTTCAGGTTGTGCCAAGTGTGGCTTTGGCCCTGGATAGATTTTATCCTGATATTGCATTCAGTGCTGTTCTGTCAGCTTTTCTGCCATGGGAGTGTGAGACCAGGCACAGCATCTGGGGAGAGTTATTTGTTTTCTGATACTTTCCCTGGGGTTTCCTGTTCTTGTTGGTTTTCTGATTTATTTTCCTTTTTTTTTTTTTTTTTTTTTCCCCTTTTGGATGAGGTTATTTCTGTTGATGCATGGCCCAGATCTGTCCTAGTCTACTTTGAAAGCTGGTAAATGAGTAAAGCTGGACTTTGGGATTGGAAGTGATGTGAGGGCAAATGTATTCCCACATTTGAAGAGAGCTCAGGTTCTTTGGGGCAGGGGGTGTCTGTGTGTGGCAATGTACACAAACTTGATGCTCTAAAAATGGGAGATTTAAGCATTTCTATTTGTTAGGAAAGGCTGCTTAAACAGAATAAAAATCTGAGAATGGAGTTAAGGATGAAAGGACAGGCTGGAAGACCTGGGGTTGTTTAGTCTGGAGAAGAGAAGGCTCCAGGGAGACCTGAGAGCCCCTTCCAGTGTCCAGAGGAGCTCCATGAGAGCTGGAGAGGGATTTTGGACAAGGGATGGAGGGAAAGAACAAGGGGGAAGGGCTTTAAACTGCCAGAGAGCAGGGTTAGGTGGGATATTGGGAGGAAATTCTTCCCTGTGAGAGCAGAGAGGTGCTGACACAGGTTCTCCAGGGAAATTGTAGGTGCCAGTCCATGGAAGTGTCCAAGGCCAGGCTGGATGGGACATTGAGCAGTCTGGTCTAGTGGAAGGTGTCCCTGCCCATGGCAGGAGGTTGGAAAAAGATTATCTTTTAAGGTCCCTTCCAGAACCATTCTATGATTCCAAAATTATATAATTACAAGCTTTTTAAAAGCACTTTTCTAGATATCTTCAAACCCATAAATGAAAAAGATAAACAGAGCACTAAAAACCCCTCAGGTAACAACAAAAAAAACCCCACAACCAACACCACCACAAGCTAAATGCACCAATATCTACAAAAAAAAATAAATAAAAAACCCCACAAAACAGTCTGTTATAGAGGGAAAGTAAAAGCTGTTGTGGAAATCTGGATAAAGGATAAATTGACAATCTGGACAAAGGATAAATTTGCAAGCAATGCAAATTAAAAGCTTGAAATATACAAAAGACAAAAAATAGGAAAAGTGTAGGAATTTTATTCTTCAGAACAGCAAAGATGAATAAAAAGCAAAATTTAGAGTCTACTAACCCCATAATAAATCCTGATGGTATTGGTTTGTTACTAGCTCGAAATGACAGATTTATTTATAATAATGCAGGAATTTCAATAAATGCCTGTATTCTGTAATTGGAAGAGAGCCTGGTTCCTTAATCCACATCCCAGCCTAATGAAATACTTTTCATTACACCAGCAGCTGGAAAGCCTGCTATATATCATCCAACAAAGTGAGAGGTGTGCAAGAGTAACAAGACAGAGCAATTTGGAAAGCGAGGATTTTAAAAGAGCAGGTTGAAACTAATTTGGGATCAGTGCTCTTTAGGAAAAGAAAGGTGGAAGAGTTCCCCAAATCTGGAGAGAGGAGCATGTGTGTGTAAGCACAGCAGCCTCACATCTGTCGTAGGCACTATATCCATCTGAAACAGGATCCAAAAATTTAGGGATTGTGGGTAATATTATGATTATAATTGAATAATAGCATGCTCATTAAAACAGAGGCATTAATAGCAATCAACTTATGGAAAATAGATTTTGTCAAGCTAAATTAATACTTTCTAAGAGAGTACAGAACTGGTTGTTGGGAGTCTGGGAATTTGTCATTATTTGTACACATCATAAATAAGGCATTTTTCTTGGTGACAGTGGATAAACAGAACAACTCAATGCAGATCTTGGAAATACGAGCAGGACATAGAGTGGAGAATACAGAATTCAGCTTTCCCATGAGTCTGGCCTTGGATCTCCTGGTCCCTTCCAAGAAGGTTGTTGGGAGATGTCAGAAACTGCATGAAAGAGAGCAAAGAGCAATGCCAGGGTCTGAAAGTCTCCAAGAGATGATGTGACAGCTCAGAGAAAATCATGTGAAGAGCTGCTGATCCAGAGAAGACAGATTTATGTCCCATGAAATGGATGGACGGAGAACCACGGGATCACAGAATGGTTTGGGTTGGAAGGAACCTTAAAGATTGTTTAGTTCCACCCCCCTGCCATGGGCAGGGACACCTTCCACTATCCCAGGTTGCTCCAAACCCCTTCCAACCTGGCCTTGGACACTCCCAGGGATGGGACATTCAGACATTTAGTAGGATCCATACATTTAGAAAGCTCTGGATGAGCACCAGAAAAAAAAAAAAAAGAAAAAAAAAGTTTCTGTGTATTGCGTACAACTTCTACAGTAATTTTTTTTTATTTATTTTTTTATTTTAAACTATGAACAGTGCTCTAACCTGAACCAGAAATAATTCAGGGAGGCTCAGTATCACGTGTTGAACAGGATCTGAGTAGATACTGACAGCAGGACGTGCTGGTGCTCTGTCACCCGGGCCATGGTGGCACAGGGAGGTGGAGGGGGCTCGGAATCGTTGCGTGAGGAGCAGGCCAGAGCCTGCACCGAGTGGAGACCTGCAAAGAACTTGTCTGTGACTCAGGGCAGGTCTCTGGAGCCAGCAGCACAGAGCTGTCCAGGCCATCTGTGATGCACCCAAGGCTGCTGAGCAGCTTTGGCTCCATCTGGAGCTGCCCTGGGCTCGCTGCTGGCGTTGCTGCCGAGGTCCCCTCCTCTGAGGACGGTCAGCTGTGGAGATGGGACATCTTTCCCCGTGTCCCTTCAGTGAAGGCAGATGGCCCTTCTGCTCTGCCTCCCTCTCCTGTCTCAGGCTCCTGTGAAGCCCAGGTTATGCACAGGGATTCTGACCTTCTCCCCATCTACTGAATCTCTGCATCTGCGCTCCCTGTGTGGCCACATCCCAGGAGATAGGACTGGACAAGACACAGAAGCAATGGGCGGAAAATGACTGCAGTTTTTGGGTCCCCACTGTCCCAGCACGTGAGGCAGAGCAGGAGATTCCCCTTTTCCCTGGCTTAGCCCCTTGTGCTCACACAGAGATGGGGCTGAAATCATTTCTCCCAATGAAACCACTCCACCTGTGGAATGAAGACTATGGAGACTTCCCCATCTATGGCCTCTTCCCCATTCTGCTGCTTTCCCCAGCCTGAAAGGATGCCAGGAGAAAGCAGGGAGGGACAGATCTGTCCCTTTGATATCTTCAGGTCCCTCTGGCCATGAGGGAGGAACATCCCTGCCATGCCCAGAGCTCTGGGAATGTGGGGAAGGGCTGAGGAGGGTCCTGGCCTGGCCTTTGGAGAAGGAACAAGGGAGGGGCGAAGCTGTGGATTGGGGTTCCTGTGGCTGGGGCAGGTCTATACACATCTCTGCGGGGTGTGGAGCAGGGGGTTGGGGGTGTATGGGGTGAGAGATGGGGCTGCGGGGGGAGTGGGGTGTGTTTTAGGTCTGTAGTGTTATATCCATAAATGGGATATGTGGGACAGGGCTATAGGGATGGGGAGGTGTGTTCAGGTTGTGTAGGGACAGGGCTGTAGGATTATTTGTCCACGTGTGGATCAATATGGTGGGTGTCACAGGGCTATAGGGCTGTGCATGCACAGGTTGGGTGGGAAGCTGTGCATAGGTATGTGGCATAAATGGGGAAGAGCTATAGGGTTAAGGGTGTGTATATGGAACAAGGTAAGGGACAGGGGCAAGGGGCAGGGTTATAGGCTTAAGGGAATGTATATGGGATACGCGGGGTGTGTGGGACTGGGGCATAGGGCTAAGAAAGTGCACGTGGGATAATTGGGAAAGGGCTGTAGGGTTAAAAAGGTGTATACAGGGTATGTGGGGCAGGGTTGTAGGGTTAAGGTGAACCTAAGGGTTAGGTGGGATAAGTAGGACAGGATCATAGGGGCAAAAGGGTGTATATGGGACCTGTGGGACAGGGTTGTAGGGTTAGGGAGGTGTGTATGGGATATGTGGGAAAGAGCTATAGCATCAGGAAGGTGTATATGGGATATGTGGGACAGAGCTATGGGGTCAGTAAGGTGTATATGGAATATGTGGGGTGGGGATATAGGGTCAGGAAGGCATATGGGGTATGTGGGGTGGGGATATAGGGTCAGGAAGGTGTATATGGGGCATGTGGGGCAGGACCATAGGGTTATGCATCCATGGGGTGGCTGTGTGGGATGAGGCTGTGCAGTTTTGCGTGCACACGTGGGATAGGTGGGCTATAGGGTTAGGGGGTGTGTATGTGGGAAATGTGGGGCAGAGCTATAGGGTTAGGGAGATGTGCATGGCGATCGTGGGACCGGGCTGCAGGGGGCCCTTCACATGTGTGGGGGGTGATGGAGAGGTCACAGCGGGGCGGGGGACCCGGGGACGGACCAGCACCAGGACCAGTGGAGACGCAGGTCCGGTGGGGGGGCTGGTNGGATGGGGGCGGCGGGGGGCGCGGTGCCCGCTCCCCGCCCGCCCTGACGGCCGCTCTCCCTCTCTCCCCGCTCCGCCGCCCCGTCCCTCCCTCCCTGCTCTCCTCCCTCCAGCAGAGCCTCCGCCTCCGCCTCTCCGCCCGGCGCCTGGTCCTGGCGCGGCTGCCGAACGGTCCCGCTCGACGCCTCCCGGACCAAGTGCCTGTGTGACCGGCTCTCCGCCTTCGCCATCTTAGCCCAGCTCAGCCCCGAC
Source organism: Tichodroma muraria (assembly GCA_013390105.1). Classification (NCBI taxonomy): domain Eukaryota; kingdom Metazoa; phylum Chordata; class Aves; order Passeriformes; family Sittidae; genus Tichodroma; species Tichodroma muraria. The sequence continues at coordinate 46,857 of WAAG01068034.1, forward strand.
ATGGTGAGTCCCGCCGGCGGCACCGCGCAGGGAGGAGCGGAGGGGCCGGGCAGGCGTGGGGACACGCGGGGGACAGGGCGGAATAAAGCGGGAGGGAAGGGGACGCGCCCGGGATGCAGCGGAGCATCCCCGGCGCGCGGCTCTCGGGTACCGCGGAGGCGCGGCGGGGACAGCCCCGAGCGCTGCCGCTGCTGCTGCAGTCCGGTGTCACCGGGACCGTGGCGACACGGCGTGAGGCTTTGCATAACCCTCCCCCCTTGCTTCCCCGCCGTCCTTCCTCTCCCCTTCCCCACGACCCTGACCGCAGCTTTGGGGACGCACACGCACGGACATCGGCGGTGCTGCCGCGCTGCTCCCCTCGTCCTCCCCATCCATCCTCCCATGCCCGCGCTGTGCCTTGGGACGTGAATCCCGCTAAACGTGGGGAGCCACCGGCCCCCGCAGGCGTGTCCACCCCCGTGGGCTCCCCACGCACGGGATCTTCGCACGTGGCTTATTTCGGGGGGGGGGGCGGAATCGCCCCGCTCCGCCTCCCTCCCCGCGTGTCTCCATCCCCGCCTCGGCGTCCTTCCCGCTGCCCCGCACAGTTTTGGGTGTGTGTGGGGGGGTGGTGGGTGGTGGGTCCCACTCTGGAATCGGGGAGCGTGGAGGGGAGGAGTTGTGAAGTTTTGGCCGCTTGTCGGGGACGCGAAGTCGGTGCCGCGTCTCGGACGGAGCCTCCGGAAAAAAAGTGCGAGATTCCTAGAAATTATCGCTGGGCGGCTGCACCCTGAGTCAGAGCACGGGGAGGGTGCCAGGGCACCAAAGACGGCGCTGGGGTGGTCAAAAGACGCTTCGCAGGTTCTTCTCTTCCGCCTTGTGCTTTTGAATTCGTTTTTTGTTTTGTTTTGTTTTTTTTTTAAAAAAAAAAAAGTAGTTCATCCCTTTTTGGACAGTTCCCAGGTTCACAGAGCAAAGCCACCCCCTCCTCCACCTAAAGCTTCTCCATCTGCCTGGGCACTGGGAGTTACTGGGCCCTTGTAATTATTTACTAATTATGGCTTGCTTGTTAAATGCTGGCTTAATTTGGCAAAAGGGGAGGGGAAAGGAAGAAAGGAAGGGTGAGCATGGTAAAGGGAGAGGGGGGATCACATTTTCCAAGATGAAGGTTTGGTTTATTATTAGAAACACTAATGTATTTGGTCCACTAGTTACCATGGAAACAACATCTGCACTGAAGTGGTTTTAAAGACACAGTGTTGGTTGTGTTTGCCTGGGCCCCGAGCAGGCCCAGCCACCGCGGGGCTGGGAAATGGGCTCTGGGGTGTTGGGCAGAGCAGCTTTTGGGGTCCTCTGGGCAGAGGCACCAGCTCTGTGGTCTCAGGTGGAGATATTCTGGGTGAAGATGCTCAGAGTTGGGACTGGGAGCATGTTCCCGCTTGGAAGGGCTCTGGAAGCGGCTGGTTGCATCAATCCAGGCATCCCTGCACCCATCTTCTTCCATGGGTTGTTGCTTCCTTGTCCTGCCGCCATAAACCAAGCAGGCAGGGAAGCAGGGCTGGTGCTCTCCAGGAGTGTTTCCAGCCTTCTCGAGGTGTACAGGGTGATCTCAGGTGAGCCAGGTGGGATTTATCACCTGCCCTGGGAGCTTGCAGGGCTGTGTTGTGCCAGCAGCAGGGCTTCACCCTTCAACCCAAGCTCCAGCAGCTTTAGGGTTTGGCTCCAGAGGCTGTGATCAGTGAGTGATCCTTGCCATGAATGGGAAGGACTCCAAGATATCCTTAAAAAGTTTCGGGAGGTTGCAATGGCTGGGGAAAATAAATTGGGATTTCTGCTGCAGAGAGGCTTCTAAGGCAAAGCCTGGAATGAAGCGAGCCCAGATGTGCAGCTGAGCTGCTGGTAAAGGTCCTCTGCTGATCCATCTTCTGGAAGGGAGCTGAGGATCAGGCAGTGTGGGAAAAGCAAAGGGAATCTTTGCCTTGGCTAAACCAGAAATTTCTCTTATGTAGATTTTATGTTCGCACACTGCTTGGTATTATTTAATTAGGCAGCCTGGGGAAAAAATGGTTAATTTGATGAGGCCAGATGCTGCTGCTCCCTCAGTTCCAGGTGTTTGGGTGTTATCTGGATAACACAGGGTGCATGTCAGCCCTGTATCATCCCTGCGAGTATTTTTGCATTTGAGAGTGGGCTTGGCTGCAGGAGGATACAGCTTCCTTCCCGCAGGCATGTTTTATTATATCTGCAACTAAACTCGCAGCTGCTCCTTTGGGGTTTAGGCCTAAAATTGCTTCTTTTGCCCTCTTTCCAACTCCTCTGGCTGCTGGTTGGGTTATGTTTTCCCGACTCATTTTTTCCCGGCCTCGAGTCCACTCATGAGCATCAGGATGAGTCCTTTGGTTGTGCTGGGGGGAGGACAGGGCTTGGCTGTCTCCTGAGACCCCCGACTAAGCCAGTCCAAGGGTTTGATGACGATGGGGAGCACCACCCAGGCTGAACCATCTGGGACCCATCTCCTGCCTGTGCCTTGCCTGTGAGCTTGCATGGCTGTGCTCATCCAGCTCCTCATTCCTTCGCTTTCCTCCCCAAATCTCATTCTGAACAAGCCCACGTTGCCTCCCGTCCCCAGAGGTGGCATCTCGTCATCGTTGGTGTCTGCGGTGGTGACATTTATGGTGCAGTTTTTCATGTGCCTTTGGAGCTCTCAGGACAAGAAGCTCCGTCCGCCTGTGTCATTAATATTATTTATTGCTATAAATCTCCCTTCTGGAGCCTTTGGCCCTGGCAGCTTGAAATATTTGTAACCCTGGTATGGGCACAGCTCCTTTGCAGTGAAAAAAGATTCTAAAAGGCTTTTGGGACGACTGTTGCTGCTGATTAGGACTGGCCAAGGACAGTTTGCCTGGGCTGGGACCTGAGAGTTACTTGTGTGGTGGGGAAAGGAAGAGTTTTCCTTGATTTCAGTGAGGCTGGAGGCTGAAAGTGCTGTGTTTTGAATCAATTTGGGAGACAGGCATCCCTAAACCATGATGGAGCTGTTCGGATCCAGCTCAGAAGCTGGAGTTCAGATTTGTGTTTGATTTCCCCTGCTGCTTTCACTCGGCAGAGGCAGCCTCATGCCCTGCTCTGGCACGACTGCTGTTTGACCATCGTGAAAGATTAAAACCTCTTAAATTAAGGAACACAGACAAGCATTTTGGGACTGTCTTTTTGTTTTAGCTTTACACCCTGCCTGTCTTGGGAGGGCAGTGCCTGTGGTGCTACACCTGCACAGCAGCAGTGCTAACAGAAAATGAGGGCAAAAGGAAACCACAGAGCTGCATGTGAGGCTTGTAGCGGTGGTTTTTTCAATATAGTTTGGCAATTTTTGGAGGTAGGAAGGAAGTAGAGCAGGATCCTGAGGATGAACAGCAAATCCTCTCACTCTTTGGTTATCTTGTCTGAGTTTGGTTCGTGTTGTCCTTGCTGCCTTCCACCTTGTGCTTGGCCTTTGTAAAGTCAATCAAGCTTTAAAGCTTGATTAGGGACAGCTTGGATGGGGTTTTGGGAAAGCTGGTCGGGTGGAAGGTATCTCTGGACATGGCAGGGCGTTGGAATTGGATGATCTTTAAGGTCCCTTCCAACCCGAACTGATGGTTCTGTGATTTGCGCAGCCCTTAGGGCTGGAGTAAAATTCTACAAATGCATCTCTGTTGTCTGTCCCCCTCCTGCCTCCAGAAAGCTGATCAGAGAGAGGCGTCTGAGCTGTCCTCTCATTTCTAGGCTCGATGAAGATTTGGAGCTGGTGGCAAGAACTTGTAGGGGTGCTGAGTTTGTTACGTCTGCACTGAATTTTTGGGACATCTCACTTCCGTGTCAGTGTTTTCTGACAGGCAAGAGCAGCAGCTGTGGAGTTTTGTGAGGCTCATTGCAGCAGAGCTGGCCAGGCAGCTGAGAATCCACTGTGAGCAGACCTGTGAGACGAGAGGAAACGGCCTCAAGTTGTGCCAGTGGGGGTTCAGATCGGATGTTAGGAAAAGATTTCTTCATGGAAAGGGGCTGTCAAGCATTGGAACAGGCTGCTCAAGGAAGCGGTGGAGTCCCCATCCCTGGGAACGTTCAATAAATACGCAGATGTGGCACTTGGGTGTGGGGTTGATGGCTGGACTTGATGATCTCAGAGATATTTTCCAACCTTAATGATTCCAGGATTTATATCCCAGGATGTTGCAAGAGGCTTTGTTCAGTGTTATCTCCAGTCTGCAAGAATGGGAAGCACCTTTCCTGGTGTGCTTCCTATCCATGGGGATAAAGCTCCTCTCTCAACTCACAACATTTCTTCTTTTGTCCCTCAAAACCTCCCATTTTGGGATGGAAGGGGCCTTCAAAGATCTTGTTGTGTCCTGAGGATCTTCCCCCTGAAAAGATTGTCCTGTGCTAGAGCTCTCTGTACTTCATGGTCAGTGCACACACACAAAGGGGTTATTTTAAGCTCCTAAAATTCTGTAGGGCCTCTCTTGCACAGGGAGGAGATCCAGGTTTCCCAGCAGAAAAAAAAAAAAAAAGAAAGAAAAGAAAAAAAGTTTATGTTATGAATCAAATATTTTGTAAGGGTGTAGCAATTCTGACAACATTTTGATGGAAAATTATAGCAGTTTCATTTAGATAAGACTTCAGAACTTCATTTGGAGGTGAACATCTTAACATTTATATTCTTCCATCACTTACCACGTGAAATTTGGAGTCTGGATAAGAACAAAGCCTTTTGCATACCTTGAGAACTGACAGTTCTCATGTTCACAACAGTTTCCAGGCTTAGTTAATATTGGTGCTGCTTTTTCTGCAACGTTAACTCTTTAGTTCAAAAGTTGGACTTCTCTGAGGAAGGGAAGTTTCAGTTTTGCCAGGCTCGAAGTCTTTGAGACATCAGACTCTGGTCAGGTTATACAGGGGTTTAGGGAAGAGTTTGTTGTATTTGGGTGTGTTGTTGAGGCTACAGCCACAGCTTTTCTGTGCTTGTCAGTGAAATTGTGACCTTGAGTTAAACACTTCCTTGCTTTCTGCTTCTCCTTCTCCAGCTGCAGCACCCTTGCAGGTGACATCCCGGGCTCTGTGCATCCACATTTGCACAGTGCCCCGAGCCTGAAGGGTGCTCCAGGAAGCACCAAGTGCTGTCATTTCCCTGACAGAGCATTAGGAGCCTCCTCTTGCCCGCTTGGCAGGAGCTGTGCCAGGGTGAACATTGCTGAGCTGCGAACATTTGGGCTTTTGAGGTCCAAATCCTCTGCGAGCTCCCGCGCTCGTGCTGCTGGCACCTCTTCCTGCAATCACCCTATCCTCTCCAGGATGCTGCTGTCTGTAGAGTGTCTCTTAGCAGCTGATTATGCCTCTTGAGCTGGAAATGTTGCCTAAGATTTCCTGGGGACTTGTGCTGTTGCCACTGAACTCTCCCTGGATGTGGAGATGCCAAGGTGGGAGTGGCAAAGGGCCACTCCAGCTGGACTCCTGCTCATCCCAGGAAAGCTCCGTGCTGGGATTGGGGAAGGATGTGGTCTAAGTGCTGCTGGGGATTTCTGGGCTTTGCCCATCTCCTGCTCCACAGCAGAAGCAGCTGCTGTGTTTTCTCTGGGGTGCTTTTCCCTGAGGTCCGTGGCAGCCTGTAGGAGCAAGCTGGTGATTCTGTAAATCACGGGCTGCTCTTTGCTGTGCTCACCAGGGAGGCTCTTTTCACTAAATCCAGTGTAGCCCTTCTGAGTTTCAGCAGGCGTGGATAGAATGGAGAAGACAGGGCAGGAACCAGCAGGGCTGGGCTGGGCCAGTTTTCCCCTCCTACTCTCTTATAATGTGATTAAGAAATAGACAGGATGTGTGATGCTCTTAGAGGGCCAAACGGGCCAACCCATGGTCTAACTCCCTCTTGAAAGAAGTCCATTATTTTTCCAAAGTGCCCTCTTAACAGAAAGTACTGGATTGTGTCCCTGCATTGTGGCTTTGCTGGAAATCACCTGGTTTTAAAGGGTTGCTCTGTCACTGACGTGGAGTCTGTCAGTTTGTGTTGCAGAGTAAATTTGGGCTAAATCTCATCTGAGTTTGAAGAGGACCCACAGTTGATGTACAGGTGATTTATGTTGGGTTTTAAGAGGAAGGGGATCACTGACAGAGCTTGTGGTGTGCCCCAGGTGCCAGAGGCAGCCTGCGTTTGTTACTCTGCTGGGAGAATTGACTGGAGATTGCCACTGCTGTGTGCGGTACACAGATATCTAATAAAAGATCCCATTAGCAAATAAGTGATTGATATTGGAACATACACAGGCAAGGCATGAGAGACGAGTGGGATAGGAATTCCCTCTCAGCGCTGTGCTGTGCTTCTAGCAGAGACAACACTTGAATATATTAAAAGAAGACAGGTAGCACAGGAGGTAATAATAGGAGGATTTGGCTCAGCATAATAAGCAGACATCCAGCATCCCACCTCCCTGGCGGCTGTCTGCGGATTTCGCTGTCTGTCGATCCGCTGGGTACTCGGGGAGGTATTCCCAGCTGACAGCTTCCCTCCCCGAGTTCCTGCTCGGCGCTGGTGGATTCGCCCAGGTCTTTAACTCCTGACAAAACTCCAGCTGGTGGGATTGCAGCAGCGTGGGGCTGCGGCTCAGCCCCCGCCAGCCGGAGCCGCGAGCTCGGCGCAGCCCTGGCAGGGACTGTTCTGCAGGCAAATGCTGCATCACCCTCCCATATCTCTCCATCTGAAGGGGACGTGGGAGAGGAGCAGGATCAAGTGGCTGGGAGCTTAAAGCCGTTGTGGGATTCAGTGCTGGAGCGTGAGTAATGCCGAGCCAAATTCACCCATCGGTGGAAAGGCGAGAGCGGCGCTGGCGTTAACCAAGTGACCCCAGGAGCAGAGCAGGGCTGGGGCTGGTCCCCTGTCTCCAGCTCAGATTAAAGCCTCACGGAGAATGCCTGGGATCCTGCATGTCCAGGCATTCCTGAGGGGTTTGGTGCTTATTCTGAGCTGCAGTGCTTAATGGCTTGTTGCCATGAAGGCAGCTTAGCAAGTGTGACAGCTGCCCTATTACCCTGCCACAGCTTACTGCTCTGCTAAAGGAGGTGTGGATTTAAGACAGGACACCAGGGTCTTCCCAATTCCCACTTTCCCCTTTCCTAAGAGCTCGGAAAGCAGGGCTCAGCCTTGCTTGTGAGCAGATTTGAGCGCCAGAAATGTGAGCCAAGTGCATGAGTGTTACCTGCCTGGGATTACTCTGCTCTGGGTCCAGGCAGGATGACTGGCACAGCCCAGAGTGTGGGAGGGCATGTGGGAGAGGATGATGTGTCAGAGATGTTTGGTGTGGTGCCTCCACACCGATGGCTGAGCTCTGTGAGACATTTTGGCTCTTTCCTCAAAGAAAAAAGGCTTAGGGGAAAGAGGATGATAATCTCCAAATGGATTGAAGGTGGCTGTGGAAAGGGAATAATCTGCTTTCTCTGTCTGCTGGGGACTGGGCTCAAATTGCAGGGTGAGAGATTTAATTCAGGCACAAGGGAAGACCTTCTGACTGCAGGGATAGTCAAGAGCCCAGACTCCATCAGCAAAGGTTTTCTTGAAGAGGCTGGGGGTGGTTTTGATGGTTTTGCATCAGGCTGAGGAATGAGCTGAGCTTGTCAGATCTTTTCCACTCTCTTACCTGGAATTCTGTGATGTAGATTCCCTTGGTGTCTGCTTTGCTGCCTATAAAGAGAGGAGCGTGGCAGAGGGGCAGCACGTTGGTGGGAGGCGGAGGAGTGGGCTGGAGGCAGGTGGGGATGCCAAAAAATCACCGAGTCTGTCCACAACTTCCCACTTCCACCTGTAGCTGTCGATCCACTGTCATCTCATATTTACAACCTTCAGTTTGTACTGCTGTGCCAGCCGGGAGGCTTCAGCTGTGAGAGCACCACTTCAGCCTGCTCAGCGCTGAGCCACAAAGCCACCCTGACCCAGCAGCGTGGGAAATTCGGCTGAGTTTTCCGTCTGGAGCCCCAGGATGCCGGGATGGGGGCGGGCGTGGGGGCCCCTGTAAACAGCACAGGGTTATTAGTCATGGGGAGAGCCACGGCTCTTCTTCTTCACTTCTGCCAGGACTGGGCTGTGGGCACTGCACCAGGCAGGGCTTTACAGGGGACGTTCCAAGCTCTGGGTGGCTTTCAGGGGGGTTTTCAGGGAGCTTCTCCCAAGGCAGGAGGATGGTGTGGGAGCATCATAAAGGGGCTTGTTTGAAAATGGTAACGAGTGGGTGCTGGAGGCTGGGTTTCATGGGCTCGTGGGGTGGGAGTCAGAATTAATGCTAAATGAGATTATCTTCCTTTTCAAAGAGCTTCAGGGGCTGGGCACGGTGCGTTGGAAGAGTCAGGCAAGCTGTTGAGTGTTGCTTGTCGTTCTTCTATTATTCTGCACCCATCTCCGTTGTACTTCGGCCTGGAAAAGCAATTCTTTAGGTGAATTTGACAATATGCTTCACCTCTGAGCCCTTTATGTCCTGCACAAAGGCTGAGGTTGCCCTCAAATTGCCATGCGGTAGTAAATGGCTAAGTCGTTACTATTATGTTCATTTAGGTCCAAATTGAAGCAGTTTATGAAAGGTTTGTGCCCTTCATACTTTTGCTGTCAAGTAATAGCTGGGTGGATAAGCCCGCTGGCAAGATTTTGGTAATCTTTAAGAAAAAATGGTCAATATGTATGGAAAAGTAATGTCAGAGGTGTAATTGGGAGTATTTGAGCTCAAAATGTCCCTCTAAATGTGAGGAGTGTCTAATCAAGAAACTGATATTGTGCTGGGTGTGATAACAGCCAGCCAAAACTCAGTCTGCAGCTCCAGTGCTCGCTGCCTACCTGCCCTGCTCACCACAAGAATATACAGAATATATTCAATAAATCCGTGAAAGCAAAATGACTCCTCCGCTCTTTTCCCACAAGTGAGACAATGCTTTCATTTTCCATGATGAATGGTTCTTTTTCCTCTTTTTAAACATGGCAATCATGCCAGCATCTCCCCAGGTGGGGAATATCCGACTGCTGGGGCCACTTTTGATTTTGTTTATATCAGCTCAGTACAGCTGTAAATCCAGGGGCTGTTACAGCTTCGCTTTCCAATCACCCAGCTGTGGATGACTTGGGGGTTGGGGTTGGAAGCTGATTCCTCGAGGACTGCTTGGAGATCTCTGCTCCACGAAGAGGGAATTTGCACCAGTGATTCCCCAGTGACCAGCTGGGGATGGACGCACACTGCATCCCAGGGGCTCCTCAGATTGCAGTGGGAATAAAGATGTCATTATCCTCGTAACAGTAGAATAACCCAAATTGCTGAAATCCCTTCATCTTCTTTTCTTAGCCAAGAAGCCCCTGAAAGCCTCTGAGGACTGGCAGTGAACTGGGGATGTTTTACTCCGAGGTTGTTGGTCCAGGCTTAGTTTGGGTCAGGAGCCATTGTCAGGGCAGGGATCTTCAGTGACTGAATAGTGAGAGATGGGAGCATCTGCAAGTAATTATTAAGGTTTGTTCAGCCTGGAGGAGACTGAGGGGAGACCTCATCAGGGTCTGCAGCTTCCTCATGAGGGGAGGAGGAGGGGCAGCACCAATTTCTTCTCCCTGTGACAGTGGCAGGACCTGAGGGAATGGCTGGAGCTGTGTCAGGGGAAGGTTAGGCTGGATATCAGGAAAAGATTCTTTATCTGGGGGGTCGTTGGGCACTGGAACAGGCTCCCCAAAGAGTGGTCACGGCCCCAAGGCTGACAGAGCTCAAGGAGCGTTTGAACAATGCTGTCAGGGTCAGGGTGGGATTGTCCTGTGCAGGGCCAGGAGTTGGACTCAGTGATCCTTGTGGGTCCCTTCCAACTCAGACTATTCTATGATTCTCTGAATTAAAGGGTCTTGGATAAAGGCAGGTTTTAAGAGATGCTGCCGGCATGGCTCCTGCAGTCTTTGCACAAATGTTCATTCCTTGTGCTTTGGAGGAAGGTGTTTTTTTAAGGACTGCTTTTCAACAGGCAAGGGGAAAGGGGAAGTGGATATTTGCTCTCCGTGGTGGTCGGCAGATGGGTGACCTGAGCATCTTGGGCAGGAGCCATCCTGCAGGCAGCGAGACCTCAGGTGTTGCCCCATTCCGCAGGTGGGTCTCTCTGAAGGGCAGGATGCATGGGAATGGGGAAGGAACGTTTTGCCCATGCTGTGGGGAGAGCTGCTGGTCTGGCACCACTCTCCAGCACGCCACTGATAGTGTGAAACAAACAGCGGGCTGGTTTGGAGTAATTTGGTGAAATGCTGTCGCCTGGCATGGAACCAAAATACTGCTTAAATCAGGATAAACACAGTCTGGATTCTACTCTCATTTTCCATTCCCAGTCTGCTATGGACTTATTTTATTTTAGCTATGTGTAAATCTTACCACATTTCCCTGCAAGGTGCTCAGCTGGGAAGCTATAAGGAATGAGGGCAGTGAGCTTCCACGTCAGTCATGGAATTTGTACTGGTTGTTCCCTGTGCAGCACAAGGAAAGGACAATTCCAAGTAGGAAGGTGCGGGAAAGAAGACTCATTTTTAAAGTAGTTACAGAACATATGTCCCTATGGTATAATAATGCCAGTAACGGTAATAGTGGTAGTAGTAACAATGATTATTATGATAATGATAATAATTGTAAGTTCCATGGCAGAGGCAGTTCTAGAACAGGAGCAGCTCTAGCAGCTCCTGTAATTGTCCCTAATATTTAATTTTTATAATGCTTCCTGGATGTGTCTTAGCTTGCGGCAACCAGCGATGTCCAGGACATGGCATGGTCCATGAATCATAAAATCATTCAGGTTAGAAAAGACCTCCAAGATCATCAAGTCCAACTTTCAACTGAATCCCACCATGCCCCCTAAACATATCTCAGAGTGCCACATAACTCCTTTTTTTTGTCAATTTGCAGGGATGGTGACTCCATCACTTCCCTGGGGAGCCTGTCCCAATGCTTAACCACCCTTTCAAGGGAGGAATTTTTCCTAATACCCAAATTGAACCTCTGCCTGGTGCATTTTGAGACCATTCCCCCTTGTCTTATCATTATCTGCCTGGGAGAAGCAGCCAACCCTCACCTCAGCACAACCTCATTTCAAGGAGTTTTAGAGGATTAATGTTGCACTGAGCAGTATGGACGAGTCCCCTCTGCTTTGAATGTTTGTATGAATATCTGCATTGTACCACTTCATCTCAGGACACTGGAGTGGATCCCAGAGCATTTGATTTTCCAGGACTGACACGGGGAGATTGAGGTTTTCTGTTTCCCGCAGTGCCTGTGTCAGTGCTGCTGCACAACGTGATTAAAGTTCACATCTGCCCCTGTTTTCTCAGAAGCAAAGAGCTCCTGCCCGTGGAGGAAGTGGCCATTTTGATTATTGCCAGCTTCATTGTGGAAAATGGTTTTATTTTCTCTTCCCTATTTTTTAAAGGGAAAGACTGGAGCAGAACAATTTTTTCATATGCATAAAAAGCAAAGGCTTAGAAAGCAGACGTGCATCTGACCAGCTCACAAACAGTTAGGCCTAAAGCTCTCTCCTGTCTCTCCTCCATCCTTCCCCAAAGGTCTTTCACAGCAGAGAATAAGGTGCTGGTGCCTGATTATTGAGATACAGCCCTAGGAACCCCCCGAGGCATTTGCACACAGCAGGAATCTAAGCTGAATTAAGGTTTGGAAGAGAGTTGGAAGGGCAGTATTATTCCCTTCCATGTCTAGTGGATCAAAATAGGCCCCCAAGAAGATAAAGCCAGTGCTTGCCACCTAAATCAGATCAGCTGAGAGACCTTTGAAAAGATTGGCTTAAGTGAGGGAGCTGTGTGTCCACAGCTGACCTGGGAATAGACCCCGCTCTCCTCCTTGTGCTCCCCGGCTCCTCACGCTGGTTCCCAGCCCACAGCTGGCAGAGGGATACAGAGTGACTCAAGGCTCTTCATCAGAGCTCCATAAAACTGGGATTTCAGTAGCTTGGCTGAGCGAGGTGCAGTCGGAAAGGGACAAATAAAGCGAATAAAGCTTCAGTTGTTTTAAAGAGCAACGGTGAAAACGTTTGGGAACAGCCGGCTGGTCGGGAGGAGAGTGGTCCTCAGCATTAAAATGGGCCTGATCCATCCATCCTTGACGTCAGGACTGGACATTGAGGCACTGGGAGAGCAGCCTGGTAGTTCCAGCGTGGCAGTGAGCTGAGGTGTGTCTGACTGGCAGGTACATAATGCCCACTGTTAACTCCTGTAATTCCCTGCCAGCCGGGAGGAAATTATCCTGACAGTTCCCATTTAGGAGAGGCTGAGTGACCACTCCTCTGCCCTGAAAACTTCATCAAGGCTGATCACTAAAAGCAAATTGTCACCTTGTATCTTGTGAGCAAACTCAATAGCCGCTGAAGAGTTAGCTATTGTTCATAAATAGTAGAGTGTTAAGACGTCTCTCTTGAGTGATTTCTGTGTGCTGTAATTACACAGAATTGCCTGTTAGACCGGCCAAATAACATAAAAAGAGCCCTGAGCTCCACAAAAGTGTTCCTGATAATGGGTGACTATTAGCTTTGACATGGGAATTCTGTGGTTTCGATTTGAGGGAGACAAAGAAAGGTGGAAATTCTCTAGACCTGAAAATTCCTCGCAGTGGCAGGGGCTGAGCTGGGAAGGTGTCACATCTTCCAGAAAGAAGGTGTGAAAAGACGATTTATTAATGATGCCTCTAAGTGATCTTCATGCAGGGACCTCAAAGCCCTTCTCGGAGGTTAAATGATGGAGAAGAGAAGGCTCTGGGGAGACCTTTTTTTTATTTTTCAATATGCAAAGTGTTATAAGAAAGGTGGAGAAAGACTTTTTTACAGGTTTAAATTCAGGATAGAGTTAATTTTAGTAGCCAGTATGGGACTGTATTTTGGGTTTTTGGGCACTGCCATTGCTGACATGGAGTGAGAGGATGAGGGGGAATGGCTGAAACTGAAAGAGGGTGGAATTATATTAAATATTGATAAGAAACTTTTTCCTGTGAGGGTGCGGAGGCCCTGGCACAGGTTGCCCAGAGCAGCTGTGGCTGCCCCATCCCTGGAAGTGTCCAAGGCGAGGTTGGATTGGGCTTGGAACAACCTGGGATAGTGGAAGGTGTCCCTGCCCATGGCAGGGGATTGGAATTAGATGATTTCAAAGGTCCCTTCCAGCCCAAACTATTCTGTGATGCTGTGGAAAAAAAAAAAAGTGTTTTGGTCCTTTCTCACTGCTCATCTGCTTTGAGTTGAGTGAACCCTGTAGACCTCTGACAGGGCTGACCCACCAAAAAATCTCCTTTCACCCCTGGCCCAGTCCTGCCTTCGCTAAATCCCTGACATCCCCCAAGAAGAGCTTGTGTCCTGCTCTCCCTCTCTCCCTGTCTTGCAATCACTGCAAGAAATTGCTGGTCCAGGGGGAGAAAACTGAACCTTCCCTTGAGCAGGCCCAGGGTACATGGAAGTATAAATGTGATATCCACAGGGCCTGAGCCTGGATGACAAATCCTGAATCTGACCGAATTGGGGATTAAAAAAAAATCAGTGTTTTTTTGGCAGCTGACAAGAGCACATTCACTCTTGGTCACTGAACCGAGTTGTTTTTTCCAGCACTGACACACACCCTTCTGTTCTGGAAGCTGTTTGCTTCTGTAAGCCCTGCTAAAAGCATTATTTTCCAGCAATTTTAACAACTCTCTCCCTGCTTTGACAAGAGTTGTCCAACCAGCAGTGAAATCAATACAGTGTGGCATGAAAAAAAGCTTCACATGAGTTACAGAATGCCTTTGGGCCAGTGGCACAGCAAAACCATTCCTGTGCAGTTCTTGGGGTAAATCCCACCCAGCTGGTCCAGGTCTGTGTCAGGAGAGTGGAATGAGCCTGGCTGCTTTGAGCTCGTGACCTGTGAGGGGAGGCAGAGGGACTTGCTTGGTCTTGCACAGATGTAAAGGGCACTCTGGTCACAGCCTGTGGGACAGTTGCAAAAATTACAAAACCAAATTCCTCTCGCTTGTGCCTGGTGGTGTAACAAGGGGGGAAAGATACGAACTGTAGCTCGGGAGGTGCGTGGAATAATTTAGGTTGGAAAAAATCTCCGAGGCTGTGGAGTCCAACCGTTAACCTGGTAACGCCACGTTCACGGCTAAGCCACGTCCCTAAGTGCAGTATCCTGACATTTCCTTAACACTTCCTGGGATGCAGATTCCACCACTTCCCTGAGCAGCCTGTTCCAGTGCCTTTCAGAGAAAAATTTTTTTCCTGATAGCCAATCTAAGCCTCCCCTTGTGTGACCTCAGGAAAAACCCTGTCACCAATAGAGAGTTGTGGCTTTGGAATGGGCACCTGTGGGATGGGAGCTCTCCATCTTGGAGAATTCCCAAATCCAGACAAAGCCATCACCAGCCTCACCTGATGTTAGTGCTGGTCTTGCTCCAAGCAGCGAATTGGGTTGTAAAGCTGGAGATGTCCCTTGCAACTGGAGCTCCTGCAATTCTCTGACTTCATGAATCTTTAATTTCAAATGTGCAGGAAGTCAGGCTCAAGGCAACTATTATGAATAGCAAACACGTTTCTAAAAGCAAACAAAGCCCAGCCCCCCAAAATTCCAAACTCGCGTGCCTGTGTTTAATTTCAGAGCAGGATAAATGGTGTAATTTTTTGGCGATTTTATTGGTGTGATGTTGTGCCTATAAAGACTTTGTTCAAGCCCTTCTTGGTATCAAGGATGGCAAAAGCAGAAAGAACAGCTTGGCTGTAAGGTCTGGGGCAAACTGCACAGCATTAAGAAGCACTTTGTTCTAATTGGAGCCTGTTTGACCCTGGAGCCAGAGCAGGGTAATGGAAAAAGCACAACTCAAATGGAGTCGCTTTTCACAGCGTTCTGCAGAGAGCCAGAGAAGGAAGGAGAGGAATGCAGAGAATTTGAAAGGGGGAAAGCCAGAAAAATGCATTAAGAGCAAGAAGAAAAGGCAGAATATGCCATGGGAAATAGCCAAAGGAAGGGAGACAGAGAAGACAAAGGAGAGCAAAAATTAGGGAGAAAGGAGGAGAAGGAAAAAGAAGGAAGCAAGGTGAAATTGTCGAGGAAAGGAGGAGCGTCCTTCTGCCCTGCCAGGCAGAGCGATGAGGTGGCAGGGCCAGTGGCCCCAGGCAGCCGAGCTCGTTATTTCCATCCTGGCTGACGTCATTGATTGCCTCCCTCCTCCCCTGTCACGCCTGGTGACAGAACCGAAGCCCCTGCGACTCAGAACGACCTGCTCTGTTCCCGACTGGCCCAGGGAAAAGTTTTCTTTCCAGTTCCAAGCAGGCACAGCTTTGTCTGTGTTTACGGGGGTTTTTGGATGGCCTCTCTCAGCAGTTCCTCTCTGGGACCACCTCCAGTCCAGGCAGGTGGGGGTCCTATTCCTGGCCTGTCTTCTGCAAGCAACCAGGGTTTTTTCCTCAGCTGTGGTGCCAGGAAAATCCCTGGAAAATCCTATTTTTTTTTTATTTTTTTTTTAAACCAACCTTGATTTTCCCATTTTTCCTTCTTTAAGGAAATTTCCCTCGCAGAGCTCAATTCCTGCAGCATCTGACCACCTTCTGTCAGGGGGTTTAATTGGCCAGAAAAAATAAAACAAATGATGATTTGTTTGCTGAAGGGAAGATGTGGTGGATAGAGAAAGAAGGTGGGGAGGACAAAGAAACTTTAATAATGGAGGAAGAAATCAGAATCCTGAGATGTTGGCGCCTAAGTCTTTAGGACTTGCTTAGGATCACAGTAAATGTCCTCGAGTTGCACCAGGAGAGGTTTAGATTGGATATGAGGAAAAATTTCTTCATGGAAAAGTTTGTAAAGAATTGAAACAAGGAAATAGCAGGGTCACTATCACTGGAAGTGATCAGAAAATGTGGGTGTGGCTCTTGGGGACATGGTTTGGAGGTGAACATGATGGTGGTGTTGGGTTGATGGTTGGACTTGCAGATCTTAAAGGTCTTTTCCAGCCTTAATTATTTGATTGTCCCCGAAAGAGCGAGCTCCTCTTCTTGCTGCAGCCAGTGATTTTTGTGGTTATCCCCTTTCCTGATGCCAACAAAAATCCCATCAGGGCTGGACCAATCTCTCCTTTTGTGTCGGGTGGAGGGATGGGCTTCATGCTATCTCTTCAGCAGAGGTCTTTCTTCTAGACACGGGGTTTGTCAAAAGTTGTAGGATGAAGGAGGAGGTGCAGATCAGAGTCTTTCCTGTGGGATGGGCTGCAGGTGGACATCAGTTATTACCCTAAAGCCTGGCTTAAGCTTGGCCAGTCATCATTTGTGTGACGCCTTGTCTAGGAGCAAACATCTGAGCTAGGAATGGTCCAGTACATGTGGAAGATGTTTAATTAGCTTCAAGATCTAGGAGAGGGTTATGGATGATGTGGGACAGTGGATGGGGAAGGCAGTGAGAGAACCTGAGGTCTTTTGGGGTGGAGGGATCTCAGGGAGGATGTGGAAGGGAGGGCAGCTGGGGTTGCAGTGTTGGGATTTAGGGATGCAGCCTGCTCATCTCTTAAAAACCAAACTCCATTCCCTCAGTGAGCCTCGGGAGGTTCAGGAATGAGTTACATGTCGGGCTTTCTTTGTTTTAACGGAGCTCCTCCCCCACTTTTATCCAGTTACCCATGAAAAGTCAGTGAAATGAGACCTACTTAAATCAAATGTCACAATGGATGCTCATCCCAGGCCACCATTTGTGCGATGTGAACTTAAATTGCCATAAAGGGGGGAGCAGGGAGAGGGAAAGGCTTGGGAAAGAGCTTGGAGAGAGCAAGCAAGGAGCCATCCGTGGCTGTGTCTTGTGTTCCACAGTGCTTTTATCACAGCCATGCACCTCTGCAGTGGGACAGGGCTGTTGTCCACCAGGATTCTGCAGCGGGGAGAAACAAAGCTGTGGCTTCCTCCAGGACGTTGCCTCCATCTCTGACATACCCTACCTGGCTAAATCAGAGTCCTTTCCACATTTCAATTTATGAGGAGCAAAATATGCCGTATCAGCACTCACCCTGCCTGGATGATGTCCAAATTCAGTTTTGTTTGATGGAAGACAAAATCAAAGCATTGATATTTTCATTGAAATTTATGTTTACCTCGTTCCCAAAAAAACGCTTCCAACCTTGCATGAATATTTGGCAGGAGTAAATTCTCAGGGTGGGAGCACAGTCATAGGAGTTGATGTTAAAAATCACACTGATCACACTGAAGTTTAGGGAAAGAATCCACAGGTGAGCTGAAACACCTTTTTCATGAGCATTTTTGAATCTCATGCAGGAGGAATTGGTGAGGCTTGGGGTTCCTGTCTGTAGCTGGTCTGCACCCAGTGAAGGTCCATCAGACCACCTGTACTCCTTTTGGTGCCAGCTGGGTACTCAAGCCTTTGAATGTGTGTGACATCCCACCCTTAAGGGGAAGGAAGCACCCAAAATTTCTGGTCAAAAGGAACGGCAGAACTCAGAGAGGTGCCAAGTTCAATAAGTGAATTGCAGATGGATATTGTTATATTAGTCCCTGATCTGGTGCCAGCACATGGCAGTGGGTTTTGGATAAAGAGGTAGAGTAGAAGGGAGAAAGGAAATGGATTAAAGAGGAGGAGAGAGAAAAAAAGGAGAAACAAGGAAAGGGAGAAAGAGAAATCACCAGTGCTGGCTCCAGCATTGATCCAGGTGATGGGGTGTCAAGGGTCCTGGGGTGCCCATGAGCCCAGGGGAGTACCTTTTATAGATAAGTTTTCTCTGCTTTGGAGATAAGTCTCTCTTTCCATGCAAATCAGTTGTCATGCATGACCTGTTCTTGTGGATCTTTCTGGAAATGGGTTGGAGCCTTCAGGGATCTTGGGTGCTCTTGATCCACCCTGTGGTCCATGCCCAGTTCTTGACTCATTCCTGTGCCTGCACTGTGCTGAGTTGTGCTGATCTCCAGGTGCCAGAACAAAGATGTTTTTTTCCCAGAGAAGTGCTGCCCTCTGCATGGCCCCTTCTCCAGCCACACCTCGTTCTTGCTCTCAGTGTGTTATTACCAACAATCCTTGGCTGGCTCCATGACCATCCATGTTTGAGACATTCACATTAATCCCCTTATTTTCTAGGCTTCCACAGTATGTCACTAAATTTTGGGAGTTGTTTTTCCATCCTTCCCCACAGCTACTGCAGGGTTCCTTGCAGTGGCATGGTGAAAGTTTTGTTCCTCGTTAATTGCCCCCAGCTGTGAGAGGTGCCCTTCTTCAAAATAAGCAAATAAGGAGGATCTTCCCAAGCCCTCAAAAGTTCAGGGACAATTCACAACTCTGTGTATCAGGGTTGTTCATCTCTTTTTGTGGAGTAACCCTGTAGTGACTGTGGGCCTTGAGTGAGTGGCCGCAGGTTTGCTCTGGCCATGTGCTGAGCTGGCCAGGCTCCATTTAAGCCCAGCACTGAGCCCTGCCTGATGTATTTTGCTTTGCAGAAGGCTCAGCAGCCTGGAACAGAGCTGCTCTAGCCTCAGCTCCACGGCATCCCTCTGACTGGAGGTTCAGGCTGAGCAGCCTCATGCCTGCCCACAAACAGTGTAGCCAAGTCCTTAGAGGACTGCCTGTTTCATTCCCAAATTCATGCGTAATTTAATTTTTTTTTTTTTTTTTTATATTTTATCTCCTGTGCTAAGCCCTTGCTGTGTCAAAAACCATCTCATCTCTGTGAGTGAAGTGTGAGGTGCTGGTGTGCTGTGCCAGTCTAATGGCAACCTTGACTGGGCTCCCTCTCCTCTGCAAACGCTGCAATCACCCTAAAATAGAGGGTTCTTAGGTGTCTGTTCTCTGTGGGGCTCTGCCTCTCTCTGCCTTCCTGCCAGCAGAGATCACTGATGTGGAAATAAGAAATGTGCCGGGGGGGGGAAGGCCTGCAGCAGAGAAAGCCAAGTGGGATTGAGCTCCTGGCTCGGAGCTGAGGACAGGGCGAGTTCAGTGATATCAGCGTGGCAGATGTTGGGTAGTTACAGTCACAGGGTGCAGAGAACTCCATCAGAGAGGTTACAGCCTGTGTTTGCTCTTGATGTTGCAAGAGCTGATGTTCTTTTGTATTCAGTCAGGAAAAAAGAACCATTCCACACCAGGTTTTCCAGCCCGTATGATCCCCTTCTATGAAAAAATGCCTTGTGTAGTGGTGTAAGAGCAGTGAATTGATGGATGGTGGGTCCCTGGGGAGGATACACATCTTGTTTTTTCTTCCCTTGCTTCATTTTATCCTTTTCCAGATGAATGTTTGTGGTTGGTGGAAAATTTTCACCTTCTTTTCATCCTCCACACTTCATCACCGCCATCCCAGATGAGCTCGTTTGTAATTATTCTGTTACTGCTTCATTAATTATCTTCCCCAGTTTCACACTGGGTATGAAAGGCCTGATCCTCCTCTTGTAAACCCACACCTTTCACATGCCTGCCTTCCATGGATATCAGAATTGTTTCCCAGGCTTGACACTGGTTTGTGGGAGCAGAATCAGGTCCAAAAAAATAAAAAAAAAAAAAGGCTGGGTCAAGCAGAAGCAGATCCTGATCTCCTTCCCTGTTCATTTGTATGCACACTGTGATGTGAAGGTCAGCTGAGTGGACACACCAACAAACAGGAAAGTTCTTGCCATGAAATTTTCGTGGTAGAACTGGCTGAATTAATTTTTTAATGTCTCACTTTCTCTCTTTCAGAACATGGAAAAGGTGTTGGTCCCTTCTGTCACGTTAATTGTAGGCTGTGGAGTATCCTCGCTGACACTTTTGCTGTTGATTATCATTTATGTCTCTGTTTGGAGGTATGGCTTTCATTCTTTTCTCTTCTTTTTGGGGAAAGTAACTGTCCTTTGGCCTACACGGATCCTGGAATGTTTGCTCTGTGGTTTTGGGTGTCTGGTGCTTGAGGAGGAACTGTTTGGGAATGAGTGGGCCCTGCAGAAAGTCATCCTGGTGGCTTAGCTGGCATTATTCTCTCCTTTCAGTGCCAGAGAAATTAGCAGAGTGAAATTAGTGCCATGCCCTCATGTAGGGACATTGTTCCACTTCCAAAAGCCTCGTGCTGGTTCTGATGCCTTTGTGTGCCCCAGGAAACCTTGTCAGAGGCGAGGTGGACACGCACGGCCTCTTGGCAGGCAGATGCTGCTGCAAGGTAATTCTTTGGGAACAGCCAAACCTCCGTGACCTGCCACGAAAACATCTGGCCTGAAGAACTGACAGAACTTTTCAGGAGCTTTAAGGATGTTAAACCTTAAATCATCTAAATAACTCCCCAACCTTTTAGCTACGTTTTGCCTTCAGCTTCAGATGCATGTGGGATCCCTCAGTACATCCCATTGCTGACAGCTCCTGTGCACAGGTCAGGTGGAACCTAAAATTGTGTCATTTATGGAAGCGGAACGGATTTTGAAGCAAAGCTTTGATGAACAATTGGTCCATGCCCCTGTTTGGTACATCCTGGTGACTCTTAAGCTGGAGGACCCGAGGTGTGCAAGGGATTTTCTCCCTGTGTTGCCTTGAACAAGGTCTGAGTTTATCCTACTAGATCCATGTCTCTCCTAAATCCATGGCAAACACGCTGAGACCTTCATGGCTCGACGCCAAGCAAAGACAAATCAGAACCAGGTGAATGTCTGTGAAATCCAAATGGAGTGGCTGCAGGGACTACAGTTGGGTATTATTGGTGATCTTTTTGGGAGAAGGGATCAGTGTGAGGCTCTTACTTTGTGCAGTGCTTCTTCTCAGTAGGAAGGAAAGGGTAAATTGCATTTAGAGATTGAATTGAGATAACTTTTTCCACGCTTTGATAGAGGAAAGAAACAAGAGAGTAAAAACTGAGCAAAAATGCATCTTTTTTTTTGTTGATACTGTGACAGTGCATAGTGGCTGGTTAATTTTGGCAGCTGAAGACTGATCATGATAACGTTTATCTAGAACTCAGGTTTTTCCGTGCCTGGGGTATCATTGGATGTGCTCAAGTCCTTGTCCTCTCCTGCTTTTCCTCAGGCTGGGCGGCACTGAGCAGCGCCGGTAGGTGACTTACTGGGGTCACTGGTGTCAGGATCAAGTGGAAAGTTAGGATAGAAGATTTAAGAGCAAGCGTTCGAGCCTCACCCTCTCTTTCCTATCAGAAACAGGGTCAGGATCTGAAGCCCAAGCTCAGACATGAGGCTGAATCAGTTTGGAGCATGCCAGAGCCATTTGGAATAACATGATGTATTTTTTTCCAGGACTGTGCTCCCCCCTACCCCTCCAATATTTACTGTTATTGAGGACAGTAAATTGCCTGACCTGTTTCAAATATGTTCTGTTTAATTTCTCATTCCACTCTTTGCCTTATGCCTATTCCCAAAATGATCAGCAGGAATGGGAGGACACGTTTATGGGAGGCTTGAATGGGTATTTCTGAGCTAGCCAAGGATGGACATGCATTTCCAAGTGATCCTGAGACCAGCTATATCTTGATTAAAGGGCTCTCTATCCTGAGTCTGTGTAAATATTTGTAAAGCATGATCGAGTGATCTCTAGAATTTCTCTTTGGTGCGCTGAGTTTGTTCCATTTCTTCTCTGTAGATCATGTTTTCATGTTTTCCAAACTTCACAGCATTCCCGTGGCTGAGCCCTGAGCGCTCTGTGTGTCCTTTTTATTTTAGGCATAGCTGCTGGACGTGAATGTGCTTTCCTATTAATGGTCTCAGGAACTTCGTATTCAACATTATCTCCTGGCTCTCACTTTGTTTTGCCCTAAATGTTGTATATCCTGATAGACAGCAGCTGGAGGAGTGCTTAGAAATGGAATCAGCAGTATTATTGTCTCTAAAACACAGGAGCAGCATCAAAGCAGTTCTTTTCCACTGTGCTGGAGAGAAACTCCTCATGTCCTGGCTGCCTGATCTTGTGTGGAGAGCACTCACCAGAGCTCAGCTGTTTCGGGGAGCTTTGGCCGGAAAATTTCCCATTCAGAACTCTGGACAAAGGCATCTGGAGCATGCATCCATAGACCCAGCTTGAGTATGAAACACTTCTGATGAATAAGCTCGCTGAGGCTGACAATCTGGAAGCTTTCCCAGAATTTTTCCCAGCTAGGGTTTGTTTGTGTATATGGGAAGCAGAAAGGAAGGGAGGGCGAGAGAGAGCGAGAGGAACACGGTGAAGAGGAGAGGGTAGAGTAACAGGGAGGTGATCCCAGCTTCAGGCTACGTATCAGGGAGGAAATGAATTTACCCTCCACTCCCCATTCAGAACCCCCAAACAAAGGCTGCTCCTTGGTGGCACCTACTCAGCCACTGGCATGAATGGCACGAGCTTTTCGAGGCAAGTGATCACTTCAGACGCGGCCAACTTGGCACGGCCCCGTTGGAAACTGGAAGTTGTTTCTGTTCGACGGCTGTTGGTGGCCTGTTGGTGGCCTCACTCCAGTTCCCAGTAGACAGATGGATGCAAAAATCCCCGCTGCAGATGGTGCATCTCTGGTCTTAGTGGCAGGCTCGACAGAGGGGTCAGTGACACAGTGAGCCACAGAAGTGGAGTGACCTTGTTCCATCTCAGCACTGACTGTCCTGGGTCACAGCTGGAGGCACGATTTGTGTGTGGGCCATGTGCTCCACCACCCGTGCGGAAAAAGAGGGGGAATTGTGAGAAAAGGTGAAAACAGGCGTGGAAATGAAAAGCTGGGGGAAAAAAAACAGCCACTCGGAACAGGTGAAACAACACCTCTTTTCAAGCAGCTCCTTGACACACTGGCATTTCAGGAGTGCCCCGATGTGTTTTCCATCCCTGAACTCATTGCGGCTCAACAGCCTCTGGAGTCAGTGACCTTTCCATAGCACGGGCATCGATCCCTGCTATCGAGCAGCTCGTCCACCAGCCCATCAGCATGTGGGGCAGGGCAGAGCTCTGTCCGTGGCAGCAGCTGGGTGAGTGCTGCATCACTGCAAGAGAACAGCCCCAGCTTCTCTCACTCCTGAAGATTGATGGAGTGGCTGTCAATGAGCTCTCGAGGTGCTGTTAACAATTGCTTTAAACCCAGGAGCTCTGCCTGCCCTGGGGATGCTGAGGCACTCC
This sequence comes from Tichodroma muraria, assembly GCA_013390105.1. NCBI lineage: Eukaryota > Metazoa > Chordata > Aves > Passeriformes > Sittidae > Tichodroma > Tichodroma muraria. Next base: position 69,889 of record WAAG01068034.1, read on the forward strand.
TGGCCCTGGTGGGAGGTGGCAGGGATGAGTAAGTGGCTGTGTGGAGAGGGATGTGTGTACACACAGTGAGAAAGCAGCAGTGACTCAGTGTTTGTGAGAGGAGTCTAATGGGGGCAGAGACTGCAGGCTTTTCCCACCTCTTCCATCTGTCTCAGCTGGTGCAGGGCTTCCCACAGCATGTGGGGATCCTCGCTGGTGACCAGAGGCAGCACCTGAGGGAATGGCTGGAGCTGTGTTGGGGGGATTAGGTTGGGTATCAGGAAACATTTTTTTAATTCAGAGGGTGGTTTAGCACTGCAACAGGCTTCCCTGGGAATGGTCACAGCACCAAATAGCCAGAGCTCAGTGAGTGTTCGAACACTCTCAGGCACAGGGTGGGATTGTTGGGATGTCCTGTGCAGGTCCAGGAGCTGGACTTGCTGATCCTTGTGGGGTCCCTTCCAGCTCAGGATATTCTATGACTGTAGGACACAGGCTGCAGCAGAAGTTCCCTAAATTAGCAGTGAGTTGTCCCCAGTTTTGTATGTGCTGAGTACAGCATATTTTGATAAGTAGACAGAATCCATGTATCAGTAGAGGGGAAGCAAGGCGGCACCCTGGAGTATCTCTGTCCTAGCTGCAGATGTGTGCTTGGGCAAAACCCATCAAGTTCTGGTTTTTTTCCCCCTCTGATACAAATTCCTGACTTCTTTGGCCAGAGGGTCTGGAGAGGAATGGTGATTTCTTTCTCTGGAGCATCCTGTGCTGGAGAAGAGGAAATGGAAGGAAAAAAGCAAGCGTGGCAGGAGGTCTTCTTAGCATTCTGACTGAGCAGAAACTTAACAAGGAAATGTTTGGAATCCAGGTCAGGCTACCAAGGAGGACTCTGGAAGAATTGCCCAGGAATGCAGGATTGAGTTAGAACGGTCAGAGGTCAGCTGCATTTGAAACTGGTCAGGGATGTGGAAGGCATCAAGAATGGGTTCTGGAGGTACGTTAGCACCAGAGGATTTCCCAGGAAAGTGTTGGCCTGGTGTTGACTGGGACAAGCAGCCTCACGGATAAGAGAGTTGAAAAGGTGAAGGTAGTACCCAGTTCCTTTTTGCCATGTTCTACTGGCAAGGTTGGCTCACAGGCACCCAAATTCCTCCACAGAGGCAGAATCCAGGGAAGAAAATGCTCCCCACTGCCAAAGAAATGAGAGACAAGGACTGTTTAAGTTGTCTGGATGTTTGCAGATCTGTGGGATACGTTGAGGAAAGTGTTTGGTGTGACTGTGGAGCCACTCTCTGTCACCTGGGGAGCTTCCTGAAGGCTGGAAGAAGGCAAATGTTAAACCCACCTTTAAAAAGGGCAAGGAAGAGGGTCCAGAGAACGACTGACTGGTCAACCTACACGGCCTCTGGGATGATTAAAGAGCAAGTAGCTCTAAAGGTTATTTCCAGGCAAAATTATGGACAGGGAAGCGATTTGGAATAGACAGTGAGCATCTGTGGAGGACAGGTTGTGCCTGGCTGCCCTGTTTTTGTTTTGGGGTGGGATGACTGCTTATGGACAGTGGGGAGAAGCAGCTGGTTCCATTGGATTTTGACATTACCAAGGCCATTAACACATTCTCCACATGCACCTTTGTATCCAGATCGTGGAATTACACTCTGGATTGGTGGCTTTATATCTGGATAGAACTCCTGCGGGATTTGAAGGTAGTGGTCAAAGGTTTGAGACCTAATCAAGAGCTGGTCACCTGTGGCCAGGGTTGGTAGAGTGGCCAACATTGATTAATGTCTTCTTTAACAACCTGGACAGCCTTTGACACTCCTGAGGCCCCACGTGGAAAAGGTGCCCAGTATTGGATCACCCAATACCAGGGATACCAGCACATTGCAGCAGGTCCAGTGGATGCTGAGGGAGCTGGAGAATGTCAGAGGAGGCAAAGGGGACAGACTTGGAGAAGAGGAGGCTGTTAAAGAGCAGTCATGGGGAAGCCAAATAACTTGCAGAGGTAGGCAGGGAAATGTCTAGAGGAACCAGCTGCAGCAGGAAAAAAGACCCAGCTGGATATAAAGCAAAATAATCCTTCACCACAAGAGCAGTTAAGTTAAGCAGTTTAGTGCTGTAATAAGTCAGCCAAGAGAGGTGGTAGCGTTTCTGTTCCTGGTGATTTTCAAATCTCAGTCAGACAAGACCCTGAGAAACCTGATCTGACTTTGAAATCAGTCGTTTTTTTTCGCGCATAGCATTGGATTGGAACTTGAGAGGGGTTTTTTTTTCCCCAACTTAAATTACTCTGATTCTGTTCGTTGCCAACCCACATCTCGTTCGTTGGAGGTTCAGGGATCTGGAGAACAAGATAAACTCTTGGGGTGTGAAGGGAAGCAGGGAAACAGGAGAGTTGGTTTAAGGGGGCTTAAGGGGAAAAAAGTCTTAAGATAGCTGGATTATCTCCCCTTATATTAAAATACAGATTTATAGTTAACTCATTTCTTACTTTTTTCTGACCAATGGAGTCTTTCGAAGTTCATGCTAATAGCAGTTGGATCACAGTGTTGCTACACAGATTTATTGCATCTCCTTCCCACCAGGACAGAGCCCAAATCTCCTTTTCTACCCCGTAGAAGCTGGAGATTTGAGGTTTTATTTCATGCAATCAAAGCATAAAAAGATTGAGGTCCCAGTATCCTCCAGTCACAAATGGAGCAGGGTCCAGGTGATGCCCAGCATTGTGTGGAGCCCAGTGAAATCAGGAAATTTGGGCTCAGCTTGGCTGCAGAAGGAACCAGAAGCTCATTTTGCAGCCTGTAAACCCAGTTTTATGCTGAGCTGGGGTCCTTCATTTTGCATCCTGTTCTGGGGCTGGGAGAGTTTCAGGGAGAACTTCCTATAGACCAGATTTCCAACAGATTTAAGTAGGAGTTCATGCTACCGTTACTTTTTAATGTTTTTTTTTTTGCGTCCAGGAAAATGTATCTTCAACATTCATGTTTGTCTGAAGGTACAGCTCAAGGGGAAGTTGAAAAATCAAAGTTGTACAGCCTCCCTTACATCTAAAGCACAGATTTACCCTTGGCAGAGCACACACGTGCAGTAAACCCATCCTGCCCTCCTCATCAGAAACTCAAAACTCCGCAGCCAAGGCACGACCAACTCGCTCTCGCTAAAATTAATTAATGAAATTAAATTCCCAACATAAATAGCTGATGTGCTGGAATATAGGAAATAATCCTGCATTAGCCTCCAGGGATGAGCTGGTTGATTAATACATCTGTTTCTAATTTATATAAGCATCAGCGTCTCCTCTTCACTCATCTGGCATTCAGGCCGTGCACTTGCAGCATCTCTGAGATAATTCACATGTGTGAACGTTGGTGTGGTCAGATCTTGAGTCAGTCCTTGAGGACTTGCACCTTTGCATTTCTCTTTTTGTTTTATTGGGTACATAAAAGTGCCTTCAAAGAAATGTCCCTCCATAGCCAGTGGTTTGAATTAATTGTGGTGCACTTACCTCGGCAGCAAGCCTGGTGCTGTGCTGCAAATCAGAAATGACAAATAGCTGGCTCCTGCAAGGTGCTGAAGGCAACAGCTCCCTGACTGCTGTCCCTGGTGTCCCAAACCCATAGCTGCAGTTGCGTATTTGGCCTAGTTTGGAGAAGTGGTACCAAAAAAAAAAATAATAATAATAATAAAAAAAAGCGAGAAATGTTTCTCAGTGCTTCTCACCCCAGGAGGGGTTGTTAGGCTGACAGAAGGGGAATGCTGAATCACACACACTTTGTTGTCAAGGTGCATGTGTTTGTAATCTGCTTCCATCGCCAGCATGCCTGTGGCTCTTGGTTGGGAATCTTTTCTGTGTCTTGCCTGTTTGTTTTCTTTCAAGCTCCTTTTCAAGCCCCCATTTCAAGTAGGCAGAGCTGAAGAAGATTTGCATCACTCTACTGTTCTAGGAGGGGCTCAGACTAGGCTGGCCCCTCGTTTGTTGGCTTCTAACTCCAGCATTCATGGGGGATGATGGAGACACCTTCTCCCCCTACCTTCCCCCCTTGTTCTTGTCTGTCTAGCACATAAAATCTGCAGGAAATTGTCAATTCTGTAGAGCCTGGCCTGGATTGCTGCTTTTCAGAGGTCACCCAGGGCAGGCTGTGACGGGGTGGGCCTCCCTCCCCTCTTCTCTCACTGCAGGTACATCCGCTCGGAGCGCTCCGTCATCCTCATCAACTTCTGCCTCTCCATCATCTCCTCCAACGCTCTCATCCTGATCGGACAGACCCAGACCCGGAATAAGGTAAGGGATCCACTGGGGCTTTGTTTATTTGTTTGCTTTCCCCCTGATTTAGCACTGAAATGATCCATTCAGGCAGCGCTTCCTCATTTTTCCTCCATCTGTTAATTAGCGACATGTCAAAGACATGGCTAAATGGCAGATTTCAATTTTCTCTCTCGCTCTCTCTTTGATAATTTGTCAGCATCCTCAGGGCTTTGATGAAAACCAATGTGATATTTTTGAATATCTGCCTAGAGTAGCTGGCACATGGCACGGTAAAGAAGCGTGGTGATTTGCAAGGCTTTAACAATTTTATTTTCAAAAAAATTACAAAGACAGATTGAGAAAAGGCTTTAAAAGAAACCCCAAACAAACAACCTCTCAGCTTTACATTTATTTCTCCAGCAGTTTTTATACTCTGAGCTGAAAGTACTTGGCAGATGTTACTGAACACAGGCACAAAACTGTCCGACCTTTTTTGGGGATGGGAAGCATTGCCAGGTGCACCGTGAGCACTGCAGGGCCACGAGGGACTCGGAGCAGACCCCAGAGTGACTCCAGCAGTCCAGGCAAGACCCAGTGTGGTTTTCCAAGCCATGAGCACTGGTTGCTCTCTTCCCACAGACCCAGCTGGAGAGGCGTGTGTTGCCTCCATGCCTTTTTTCCAGCTCAAGCACTTTCAGGTTCCCTGCTGACGTCTGGCGTGACAAATCACTGCTCACCATTAGTATTTTCCTCTTGTAAATTTCCCCTCTTCCCAAATGCTCCAACCATCATAACTGTTGAGCCAAAAAACGTGAGGCAAGATGCCTCCTCCATTTTTCTGCTGCCAAAATCACTATCAGAAGTCAAAAATTAGTTATTGCTTAACAGGAACCAGTGACCAGCTGGGTTTTTGAGCCCCTGCTTTGGCAGCATGGACATGGTGTCACTTGGAAGCATATCAGGGATAAAATCTTCCCTGTGAGAGTGGTGAGGCCCTGGAGCAGGTTGCCCAGAGAAATTGTGGGTGTCCCAACACTGGAAGTGTTCAAGGAAAGGTTGGATGGGGCTTTGAGCAAGGAGAAAACCTTCCTGCCCATGGCAGGGGGTTGGAATGAGATGATCTTTGAGGTCCCTCCCAAAACTCAACCCATTCCATGATTTTATGATTCCCACAGAGAAGCTGAAGGATTTGGTGAATCAGGGACTCATTTCTGTGGAAGGCCCTTTGGGTTAGGGTTAGGTTGTTTTAGGAAAAACTTTCCAGCTGCTGGAGCCCTGTGTGTGTAGAGCAGTGTGAAAACAAGCAGCCAACTCTGCTCCTGCTACAAAGTGCCCTTCAGGAGCTCCCTTCCCAAAGCAGAGTTTCTTCCATTGCAAGCATGGGTGGCAAGAGGTGGAGAAAGGGTGACCCAAGCTCCTGCTTTTCCTTGTTTGGATTTTCTGCCACGCTAAACATGTGCTGAGAGCTTCTTTCCGTGGCATGAAACACTGAGGGATGCTCAGCAGACAAACCACGGCTGGACCTCCTCTTTGGTGGTTCTGCTTCACCTCAGGACAGGAGCTGGATGTGTTCCTCCTCTCCCACCTCCTCCAGAGCCCAGTTGTGAACCCAGGTTCTCCCTGGTGGTTTTTTTGTCCCGTGGCTCTGGGAGTTCGCTGTCGGAGCTGTTGGTGGGGATTCGAAGCTCCCGGCAGCGATGGCAGGAGGCAGATTAGCTCTTTGCACATCCATATGCATGAAACCCCAGAAATAGAAAGGTTATTCTTGGATTTCCTCTCAGCCATCTAGTAAACAGTCTCTGGCAGGCAACAGAGAAAGAAAACTATACAGAGGAGAGACTAAGGAGTGTAAATTAAGATTTTATTCACATTCAATTATCGATAATAGAGCGCCTTAAAATGTTGGTGATTGATTTATAATTGCGGCTTCTCCAGGAGATTTCTGCGGTATCGGCTTCCCTGGAAATGTCAAGCTCTCCCTGGATTTCCATCCGTGTAACCTCAAAGGCGAGATTCCACGCCTGGATTTGCTAAGCTTTTTGAAGATGAAAGGCCTGGGAAAAGGCTAAAAAAAATTACAGTCAGCAATCCGGGGATACAAAGGAAAGGGATGCTGCAGGAAGTGTCCATGTCTCCAAGGCTTGTGCTGGAAGGGAACGGATTTCTCCTCTTAAAGGAAAACAAAGGCTAATGGCCTTGACAGACTGACAAGCTCTGCTGGATCTTGGGACATCATATCCCTGTGCTTAGCCCTTCATGGGAATGTTGGTTTTCCCCACAGGGAAGGGAAAACCTGCAGCAGAGGTTGCAGAAGCAAATGCTTGCCTGCCTATCAATCGGCCAAGTTCATTTGAGGTGATGAGTTCATCCTGGTCCAGCTGAGATGTGCATATTTCTCTTGCCTTTCCCTCCTCTCTTCTTCCTTTTCTATCAAAGCTACTCATTTGAGAAAAAAAAAACAAAAACAAAACTCAAATGTATCTCTGTGGTGTAAAATTGTAAAGCAAAGCTTTTGTCTCCCCTTTACAAGGAAGAACTGTGTTGGTTTGAGACAAAATCAAAAAGGCAATGTGAACAGTGTTGTACCTGGTATCAGTCAAAAAAAATAAGAAAAGAAAAAGGGTTCTAAAATAACAATCTGTTAAAATCCATTCCAGAAGGCATCCTCTGTTTGTAGCTGTTTCATACAGGGTTTCTAAGCTGATGAATAGGAACTACCTTTTTTTAGGATTCTTGTAAAATGTGAAAATTACTGGACGTTATCACATTAAGCTGTGTTATTTGTACTGAACTAACATCCCGAAACCACTTTTAAGCAGAATATAGAAGGATTTGGTGTCAAATGCAAATCTGGAACAAAAAAGACAGTTCCTATCTCAGAGAACACATGGTCTTGCTTTTATTCACAGCCTCTGATAACGTCGGGTGGTGCCAGTGGATGAATCGAGAGCAATCCGATAAAATCATGATAAAAGCCACTCTGTGCATGAGAGCTCTGGCTTGAAAGATGCTGGTGGTTGGAAAAAAGAGAAAAAAGAGAAAGGTTCATTGACCGTAAAGCCAAGTCCATGTTTCCCCATATAACTCAAAGCAAAGAAATTCTTGATTATAAACTTCCCCCTCCCCCAAGTGCCTGAAGCTTTCTTTTTTTTTTTTTT